>OY015315.1:9704667-9936967 GCA_955612985.1 Cheilosia scutellata | reverse complement strand
GGTAGTGGTGCTGCAAATACGCAGGATATGCGCACCGGGATAACCCGAAATACAGAACAACTGCGAACTAGAAGCAGAGAAACAACATCACATGAATCTGCACCAGCTTCGACTGTTTCAAGGATCCAAATATCCGAGACCACACAAGCTGGGAGACAAAGACAACGCATAGCATGGTCATTAGATATGAATAAAGACATTATGCGATGTCACTATAGAGCTACGAAATGCGGGAGTGATCCTGCTGGATACAGAGTGAGGCAACATTCTCTTTTTATTGCTTTATATCCAGAACTCAGTGAACGACTAACTGAGCAGAACGTTGCGGACAGATGCCGAGCAATTACCAGAAGGCTACTTTTACCAACTTTGCAAATAGCTGAGCTTGAGCAAGAAATTTTGGAGGAGTTGAGGCCACGTCATAGAATTAGTCTCGTAAATAATAGACTATCTGAGGTGAATCAGGTGAATTCAGAAATACCAAATCAAGCTGATGATGATATAAATAACTATAGAGCTTCGTTAGGATCTGGAGATGTATTATTTCAAATGGCTTTTGACAATTTCCAAGAAGCCTTGATGGAATATGAAGGAATGGATCCTTTACTAAGGCCCAGAATACCAAAAGTACATGTTAATGAGAAAACAATAAAAATTATTAATCATATGAATATCATACTTGAAGCACAATTTCAAGAGTGGCACGATATAACATGTGTGCAAAGTTTGATATTTTGTGCAGCGGTAGCGGTAGCTCGAACAAGTGGACTAAGAGTTAGTCAAGCACAAGAGCCATATCACCAGAGAGAACAAAGGAAACCAGCTTGGCAGTTAAGGCTAGAGAGGAATATTTCAGCGTACAGAGCAGATGTTGGACGACTTACTATGTTCAAACAAGGCGTAAGGTCGCAAAAACTTTTGCGTAAAATAAGAAAAATAGTGAGGCCCAGAAGCCCGGAACAACTCAATCACCTAGACTTGGACATGGTGATTGATAGACTTACCCAAAAACTACAGGTATTGAGTGCTCGCTTGAAAAGGTATCTGATTAGTCAGAAAAGGAAAGAAGATAACAAGGCCTTTAAAACTAATCAGAAAAAGTTTTATTCAAATCTCAATGGAAGTAACTATGGTAACTGTCCATTAATAGAAGATGTGGCTCCATTTGAGGCATTCTGGGAAAATGTGTGGGAGAGACCGCAGACACACAATACTCAAGCAACATGGTTAACCACTCTACCTCAGACTCCACAAATGAATAGTAGCCCAATTAGTGTTGAAGAACTCCGCGAAGTCCTTCGGAAAGCCCAGAACTGGAAAGCACCAGGTCCAGATGAACTTCAGAACTTCTGGCTAAAAAGATTTACAAACGCGCATCCCCATATTGTTCGTAATCTGAACAAGATAATGGATAAAGAACAAAGAATTCCAGAATTCTTTACAAAGGGGCGTACTTTCCTAATTCCCAAGACCACAAATTCGGAAGACCCAAGTACATTTAGGCCAATTACATGTCTAACAACATTATATAAGGTTTTGACTGCCATAATAAGTAATAGAGTTTGGCTACACTGTGAGTCCAACAATATAATCCCAAGTGAGCAATTGGGATGTGCTAGGAATTCCAGAGGATGTAAAGAGTTGATAACAGTGGACGCTATAATTGCACTAAATTCTGTTCATCATAATCGCAATCTAAGTGTAGCTTATATAGACTACCAAAAAGCCTACGATAGCGTTCCTCATTCGTATTTAGTAGATGCCTTGAATATCCATGGAGTGGATACAAAAATCGTTGAATTTTTCGTGAATGCTATGAGTAAATGGAAAACAAGCATATATGTAGGAGGCTCAAGCACCAGAGAGATGAGCGTGAGAAGAGGATTGTTCCAGGGAGATTCTTTTAGTCCACTATGGTTCTGTTTAAGCCTTGCACCTCTTAGTAAAATATTAAATGAAACTTCGAACGGATATCGAATTGACCGACAAATGAGTGTCACCCACCTTCTCTATATCGACGATTTAAAACTATTTGCACGTTCCAGGCAACATCTTCAGAGCCTTCTGAATATTGTGAAAGATTTTAGTTCGGATATCAAAATGAACTTTGGTTTTGATAAATGCAAGGCAGTGGAAATGATACGTGGTAGCATTGAAAGAACTGAAGGTTTCAACTTTGAAGATGGTACTATTGAAACTTTAGATGATAATGAAAGTTATAAATATCTCGGAGTCCAAGAAATGCGAGGTATCCAACATACCACAATGAAGACTCGACTGAAAAAATGCTTTATTGAAAGAATAAAAACACTGTGCAGAACAAAACTAAATAGTGGTAACTTAACTAAGGCAGTTAATACCTATGCTATACCGGTGCTGATATATTCCTTTGGTTTAATAAAGTGGAGCCAAACGGAGCTGGAAGACCTTGATAGACAAATAAGGGTAGTGATGGCATCGCAAAGATTTCACCACCCAAAATCGGCAATCGAGAGAACAACCTTACCTAGAAATGAAGGTGGACAAGGGATAATAAACTTACTCAACCAGCACAACATACAAATCGGAAAATTGAAGCAGTATTTTATGGAGAGTCAAATCAATAGTTTAAAGTACCAAATTATCATGCATATGGACGAACACTATACTCCATTAAAGCTAGGAGAGCCACAATATCAGCCGCGAATTTTGTCGATAGATCAGAGGATCGAGCAATGGAAAGCCAAAGCTATTCATGGAAAGTATCCTTACCAGCTGAATTCAATTGAAGTTGATAAGAATAGCTCAACAGAATGGCTCCAAAGAGGTCAGCTGTTTCCCGAAACAGAAGGATTTGTCATGGCCATTCAAGATGGAGTCATCGCAACAAGACAGTACCGGCGGGCAATTCTTCATGAGGATATTGACAATATGTGTAGACAATGCCACCAAGGCATAGAGTCAATTGAACACATTATAAATGGTTGCTCAATGCTGGCAAATCATGAATACCTTAAACGGCACAACGATGTTGCGAAGATAATCCACCAGGAACTCGCCTTGAGGTCGAAACTTGTGAGCTGCAAGAAGCCATACTATCAGTACCAAGCTGATGAAGTCCTTATCAGCAACAATTTTAAACTTTATTGGGATCGTCAAATAAGTACTGATCGCACAATAATGGCGAACCGCCCGGATATTGTGTGGATAGACAAAACGAATAGGTGTGGATTCATAATAGATATAGCGGTTCCATTAGCAGCAAACATGAGTCGAACATTTGGGGAAAAGATATCAAAATATGCTGACCTAGCTCATGAAATAAAGCAACGCGAAAGACTGAGAAGTATGCGAATTGTGCCAATAGTAGTATCCAGTACGGGAATGATTGGAAAAAATGTAGTTGAAGAACTTAATAAAGTGCAATGCAACCATCTTTTGCACGAAGTTTCAAAGTCGGTCATTCTCAATACCTGCAGGATTGTACGCAAGTTCTTAGAACATTCGTAAAAATTAAAAACATTCATCAGAGCCTAATCCCTTGGCATAGCCCGGGATAGGTAATTTCCAACTTCATAGAAGTTGAGAAGTATAGTAACTCTGTATAATAATAATAATAATAATAATAATAATAATAATAATAATAATAATAATAATAATAATAATAATAATAATAATAATAATAATAATAATAATAATAATAATAATAATAATAATAATAATAATAATAATAATAATAATAATAATAATAATAATAATAATAATAATAATAATAATAATAATAATAATAATAATAATAATAATAATAATAATAATAATAATAAAAAAAAGTATAATAAAGTACCTAATACGAACTTTATTACATGTAGGTATCCAACCCCTAGCAAATTGTATCAGATTGGAAAATCAGATCGAATAGACCACCCAAAGTATAACCAATTACAGAGAAGGAAAAGTATAGATAGTTAAAGGTCATTCTCCGGGCTATTTTTGATACTGATACTGAACCGGAGGTCACAAATTGATAACGAGATATGTTTTTGTTTTACACTGCAGGCGCGGATATATTTTCAAGCAGTTCGTTCAAATCTGACATTTTTTCCAGCTCTGTTTGCTACAGTATTCGCATTGTTAATCGAAAAATATCCGTAACAATATTCGGTAACTAGCCGAACAATTCTTACGCAATGATTATACGAATTTTGTTTAAGAATAAGCGGATACTTGTTTAGTTCCATTCCGTTATTTCGGTATAATATTTATATTAATTGGAGATTATAGATCCTGTATATATTTTATATACATATTAATTATATATAATAATAATAATAATAATAATAATAATAATAATAATAATAATAATAATAATAATAATAATAATAATAATAATAATAATAATAATAATAATAATAATAATAATAATAATAATAATAAAAAAAAGTATAATAAAGTACCTAATACGAACTTTATTACATGTAGGTATCCAACCCCTAGCAAATTGTATCAGATTGGAAAATCAGATCGAATAGACCACCCAAAGTATAACCAATTACAGAGAAGGAAAAGTATAGATAGTTAAAGGTCATTCTCCGGGCTATTTTTGATACTGATACTGAACCGGAGGTCACAAATTGATAACGAGATATGTTTTTGTTTTACACTGCAGGCGCGGATATATTTTCAAGCAGTTCGTTCAAATCTGACATTTTTTCCAGCTCTGTTTGCTACAGTATTCGCATTGTTAATCGAAAAATATCCGTAACAATATTCGGTAACTAGCCGAACAATTCTTACGCAATGATTATACGAATTTTGTTTAAGAATAAGCGGATACTTGTTTAGTTCCATTCCGTTATTTCGGTATAATATTTATATTAATTGGAGATTATAGATCCTGTATATATTTTATATACATATTAATATTATAATATATTTTTGTAACTTCTACTTCTTTCGGGGCATTCTTTTCATTATTGCGGAAGTAGAAACCATATTAAGGGCCGTTTGCTGATACGGCTCATAACGATTTAAGTTCTACTTAGATTCTTATGGGGTACTTTTTGTATGGCATAAACTGTCATATAGGAGTTTACGTGGTACTTAAATCATGGTATTCAACCAGCGACTAACAGCTTAGACCAACATTTTTTTAAGGCGTAAAACCGAAAACTCCCAAAGATGGACTGTTTTTGTAAAAAAAATGTGCGCGCAAAATATTTAGCAAATGCTCTGAGTCAACAAAATAGCTGACTTGGAATTTTCGTAGCAATTGCTTCGTCTTCCACGTTTTATTCATACTCATCTGAGTAAAAGGAACGGCGGCGCCGCTTTTCGAAGATGTCAAAAGTTGGAGTTAACTCAAAACAGTTTTTATTCATACGAAGCTTAGCAATTGTTTCGATTTTGACATTTATTCTGAGTAAAAGCAATTGCTACGTTTTATTCATACGACCCATGGTTAGATCAAGTATAAAATCGCTTCTCCACGAGTATTCAGTTTAATGATTAAGCATCCTATACCAGCGACTTTTGTTAGGTATGTTTAGGTGCGAGTGAATGAATCAAACACCTTGGATATCTACCATACGTATACATTATAATGATTTGAATATTCTGTAAACAAATATTAATAGTTTAATTTTTTTTTATTTTTCAGAGTCTTGTAAATTAGGATGTCCGAGTTGTAAGTATTTATTAATAATGTTTATAAGATATATTATTTAGAATGATAACATAAAGATGATCGTAATTTAGAGCGCAGTTTTTATAGAATACATTTTTGCTTCGTCTAAATAAATATTTGGCGCAACAAAGGTAGATAGCCAAGGAATATCTATCTTATCACAACCATTCATTTGTGTGCATTTCCAGGACATAATTTCAGATGCTTGTCTTACGCGAGTGGTGGCGGAGTGGAAAAATCCATAATATGTAATGTGTGTTTAAGATCTACGTTCTCTCAGATACTCCAGTTCATCAGAGAAGTAGCTATTGAGAGTCCCCAATCTGTTTTTTTTAAGGGCTGGGCATTCGCAAAGTTGGTTTCCAACAGTTTCTTTTCTTCGACGTTACTACAGCTTCAGTAATTATCGTTATTCTGTATGGCCAGCCGTTCTGCGTTTATACAGTGTCCAGTCCAATAATAGCTCACATGTGAATGCAAACGTACTTCCGGCTTAGTCCGATCAAGAATTGCATTTGTATCGGTGAGATAGCGGTGAGATTTTTTCCAATCTTTACGGAGCACCGAGCGTTCTACATCGTCATTCTGCACAATCTGACGAGTTTGGCAGGGATGCCAAAACTTGACATGGCTCTGTATAACTCGTCTCTATAAATGCTGTCATATGCGGCCTTAAAAAGTCGATAAACAGGTGGTGGGAATCGATTTAGACTTCTTGGGTTTTCTCCAGGATCCGCAGGAGTTCTCACACCGCGGAGAGACACTTCAGTCATTGGTGATTCTAAATGATTCACGCAGATCCAGAGTTTCATTGAATATACCCACACCTGTATCGATGCCCATCTTGGTGAGGGCTATGTCATTCTCTTCTGTAGTAACTACTTTGTTCTACCATTCGCTTCTGTAAGGTATTCTAGTAGTAAATCTCCTTAGAAAGTGAGTGTGCGCGTTCCGAGCATGTGTTGTCGAATGCTCTTTTACAGGCATATAAAGCCACGTATGCTTTTTTGATGCGATTCTCTATGTTTTCGTCATCAACGACGGTGCTTTTGATAGGCAAGCAAAAATTACATCTAGTAGAACGTCCTTTCTGCTGGCATTAACAAAAGTAGGATCATTTCCCCGATTACAATTGGAGCAGAGAAAACAATTCTCACTACTGGCATTTATATCTGAAATCGTATGGTAAGACTAATAATTTTAAAGTAGTAAAGAGTAAATACGGTAATGGAGCCAGCTGCCAAATTAAATATATGAAATTAAATGAACACAATTCAAATATGAAATTGAAAGTATTCACGTATCAATCCTTGACTAAGAACTTCGTCAACGTATTCATCGATGCTTGTTAATGCCGATTTACGAGCGCTCATAAGACTAATAGTACATTTAGACTAAGTAATTTGTGGATTATTTAAATTTTTTTTATAAATTGCATTTACTTGCAAAAGTAAAAAAATATCTCCTTAACTTTTTTCCAGCCGATTC
This sequence comes from Cheilosia scutellata, assembly GCA_955612985.1. Taxonomy (NCBI): domain Eukaryota; kingdom Metazoa; phylum Arthropoda; class Insecta; order Diptera; family Syrphidae; genus Cheilosia; species Cheilosia scutellata. The sequence continues at coordinate 9,929,817 of OY015315.1, read as the reverse complement.
TGGGATTCTGCAATATGTGCCTGGCAATGTCTATGAATACAGCATTGACAGCTTGATGACCGTTGGTACTAATAGTAATGATGGCGACGAAACTGCTTTGAAGATCTCTGGCCAAGCTAAAATCTATGCTGAAGGTAATTGTGTTTATACACTGCAATTGGACCGAATCTCCGTCAGCGCTGTAAAAGAGTCATTGGATAAGCAAATAACGCAGAGTATTAATAAGCCAATAAAATTCGTACTAGCAAGTGGTGCACTAGAACCGGAAATTTGCGCTAATCCTAGTGATACTGTGGCGTCACTTAATATCAAACGTGGTATTATTTCACTACTTCAGGCATCGGAAAAACCACATGAGACTGATGTTTTTGGTGTTTGCCCCACCCTTACTTCGATTTCAAAAGCTGGATCTGCTGAAATCGTAAGTAAAGTGCGCAATCTAAATGATTGCAGCTATCGTGAACAACTTTCGAATGGTTTGATCACTGGCGTCGTCAATACCAAAGCTGGAATTAAGTCTAGTGCTGTCCTAAAAGCCGATTACTCAAAGGAATTGAAACTTGCGAGAGGAATCGTAGAAAATGTACAACTGGTCGAAGAATATAAACTAGCTGCACTTACAAATGGGGCTGGTGTCGCGAAAGCTAAAGTAAGAACTACTCTGAAATTGGGTAAAGTTGGCAAGGAAAGTGCTCCTCAAGGTGCTGGAGAACCTGCTTCGATTATTTTTGAACAGCCTACCGCTCCCCAGGCAAAGAACATTGCCGTTCTAAAAAAGATTTTTGTAAATACAGTCAATTTGGTTAACGAACATGTGCAAGGTGATGCCGCACAGTATTTCACTGAGCTGATTCGCTTGATGCGTTCATCTGACACTGATACATTGATTGAATTGTCCGTGGTTCCTCACGTTAACAAAGTGTTGGCAAGAAAAGTATACTTAGACGCTCTTTTCCGTGTGGGTACATCAAATGCAGTGAAGGCTATTGTACGACAAGTTGCAAAGATGTCGGAAGCAGAAAAGAAACTGGCCTTTTTGTCTCTAAACTTAGTGCAATCTGTTGAAAAAGACGCTCTTAATCAGGCAGCTGTAAGTAATTATTATTAATAAGAAATTAGAACAACCATTTAATTTGTCAAACTTTACAGACACTTTTAAATCCCAATTCCCCTAAGGAGGCATATCTAGCCATTGGAAACCTTGTCAACAAGTATTGTAAGCAGGGAACATGCGACCAAAGTGAAGTGAATGTTGTGTCGAAGAAATTTGCTGATAGCTTGAAACACTGCAAGGCCAATACTAAGAAAGACGAGGACCGTTTTGTCCATATACTCAAGGGTATCCGCAATACACATAAGATCGCTGATGCATCTACACAGGTATTGGCTGAGTGTGCATCAACCGGGTCTGTTCGTCTGCGTGTCGCTGCTCTTCAAGCATTTACAGCAGCCAGTTGTGATGCAGGACTACAATCAAAGGCGCTCAGCATACTGAAAGACCGAAATGAAGACTCAGAAATTCGTATTGAAGCTTATTTGGCAATTATAACCTGCCCTAATGCGCAGCTGGCCAACGAAATTGCTGATATTGTAAACAGCGAGCCCGTTTATCAAGTTGGTGGCTTCATAACTTCAAGCTTAAAAGCGATTAGGGACTCCACCGATGCAACCCGAGAAAAAAGTCGCCATTATCTTGGCAATATCCGTGTAACTAAAAAGTTCCCAATTGACCCCCGCCGATATTCTTTCAACAATGAAATCTCGTATGCCGTTGAATCCCTAGGAATTGGGGGAAGTGCCGACTACAACTTGATTTATTCACAAAAGGGTTATTTACCGCGCTCTGCTCGTCTTAATTTCACGACCGAAATATTTGGTTCCAACTTCAACATACTTGAAATTAACGCTCGCCAGGAAAACCTTGAAGAAATTTTGGGACATTACTTTGGACCAAAGGGTTACGTCAACACAGAAGGTAGAAATATAATCGGTAACCTTGCAAGTAAGTCACGTTCACAGCGTTCAGTAGCTGATGACACTGGAAAATTTGCTAAAAGATACAAAAGTTATGGCAGTAAATCAAGTGCAGATATTAACTTGGATCTCGCTATTCGACTATTCGGCTCTGAATTATTTTTCCTAAGTTTGTCTGATGACGTTCCGCAAACGGTTGATGACATTGTAAATAAATTCACCGAAGCGGCGGGAAAAGTAAAGGATAGCTTAAAGAACTTTGAACGTGAATACTCTTGTCATTCGCTCTTTCTGGATACTGAGTTTGTATACCCTACGGGCGTCGGTCTCCCACTTGAGTTGACTGCACAGGGTACTTCTACATCGAAATTAATTATTGCTACTGAAATTGATGTAGATGCCATTGTTGAAAATCCGCGCAAAACAAAGTACCGTGTTAAGCTTGTTCCCAGTGTTGACGTCAACGTAAATGGACAGTTACGTTTTAATGCTCTGGTTCTAGTAGCAGGTCTTCGTGCATCGAGCAGTTTGCACTCATCTACCGGCAGCGATGTGCATTTCGACGTAATTAATGATGCTACCGGTTTTAAACTTGATGTTGCATTCCCCAGAGATAATCTGCAACTGGTAGACTTCAAGCACAATGTTGAGTTTATTATTGCTGAACAGGACAAGGAAACCAAGGTAGTGCCGCTTAAATTAAAGAAAAAGAAGAACGCACCCCAAGAAATTTGCTTCGATCAACTACACTACATTGGAATGACTGTTTGCTTTAATTCTGTATTGCCAGATACCAGTGGAGAGGGACCTATTGGCTTCCCACTTTCAGGGCCTGTACACGTAGCTCTTAGGCTGCAAACTGAAAGGAACATTAACATTGTGGGAACTTATGAAAAAACTGCAAACGATCGCCTCTGGAAATTGAAATATTCTACACCGGGGTCGCAGGTCCCTCACGATACGGAATTAAGCTTACAAGTTGGAATTCAGCCTAAGATTTTCGTTCGTGCAGCACTTCAACATCCAGAAATTCGATTAAATGGTGAAGCTGGAATCCAAAACGATGACAAGGAATTTTTGTTGTATGGTCAATATGATGTTAACGGGGATATCACTGTACAAAAGATCGGCTTTGCCAAGCATGGAAATGAATACCGACCTCTAATTCAAATAAAAACTAATAAGGGTATCAGTAACGAAATAAATGGATATCGGGCTGATGGTCGCATAATAAAGCAAGAAAACCAAAATAATGTTCGCTTTACATTTGACAACTTCCAGTTACTAAGCAAGGACGGAGAATCAATCGTCGTAAATGGTTGGATTGATGGTAAACCCTTTAAAAGCGATCTCAAAATTCAGCGCGGTAAAGATGTGTACGAAATAAATTCGCACTTGTCGCTGGAAAACGGTTATTCAGCAGGCTTGTTCGTTCGCAACCAGAACTCTCCCAACAGAAATGGTGCCAGCTTGGATCTACAATGGTCACAGAATTCGGTCAAGGATGCCCTTGTTGTGTCAGTTGCCGATTATAGCTTTGAAATGAAAAACGAAATTGACTTCACTCGTGATGAGAAAAATGCAATTAAGGAATCGAAATTCGAGAATGACATCAAATTAAAACAAAAAGATTTAGTTATCGTTGAAGGTAAATTAACTGGCGAAGCTGGACCAAAAGTAGTGAAAATTAATGCAGAGGCCGCTAAGGCTACCAAAAAGGCCTCGGTAGACTTCAATTTTGCTAAAGACCAACGATCCCCTGGAGATTACAATCTCGATGTTAGTGCTAAATTGAACAAACATTTTATTGATGTAAATTCCAAAGTAGATGTTAAGGGAGTACGATTTGTGACAGACAATAGTTTAAAAACAAGTTGGGGAACTCAGTTGACAGCTAAGGGTGAAATTGGTCAACGATTTACACCTCAGGACATTTACGTTGATCTCCAAGGAACCTTCTTGATAACAGCTAAAGACAAACAGGGAAGCTGGTTACTAAAGGTTATTGGCACTCCTGATAAGACAAACACAGACTTTAAGCTAAGTCGTGATAATGCTGACCTTATCGTATTCAATAGTGAGACAACACATCCTCAGGACAAAATTGCTACCGGAAAGGTGAATCTGCAAGTTAAAGATTTGCTTGGCGCCAAAGCTGATTTCAAAATCAATAAGGGCGGCAAAGGCGACCTAACAGCCCTCATCAACCTCAAGAAAGCTCAACGCAAAGTCAATCTTGACTCCAAATTCACTATTGCCGCACCGAAATATGAAGTGGAAACCACTATTATATATGACACCGATAAAAAATTGTTCTTTAAAACTGAAAACATTATTGACAAAACTAAGATATCAACAAAGAATCTTCTCGATATCAATGGTGAAAAATTTTTGGTCGACGTTAATGGTTTTACCAAAGGCGAGTGGCGTTTAAATGGTGAAGTTGACGGAAAACTAAGCGTAACACTGCCAAATGGCCGTGTATTCGATGGTCAGCTCAATCGAAAGGTAACTACGGCGAAAACCGGCATTGCCCAGGGAACACTAAACTTCGTCGTCAGTGATAAACTGCCCAGCAATGAGCAACGTACGATCGAATGGAACGGAAAACTTGAGAAGCTCAATTCGAAAACGAAAGAGTTTATTACAGCTTCCAATATTGTTTATACTAACTTTGCACAAAAAAAGATCGATATTACCCAAAAGGTAAAACACCTATTAAAGGGTAACTCTAAATCGTTTGACTTTATCACAGAGGTCCGTGGTGAACTCCTATTGGCCCCAATTGATTTTGCTCTGATTTTAGACGAATACGATCCTGTTCACGCCAAATTCCACATTTCCGCCAAATACGGTGAGGATGTAAATGCCAATGTAAATGGAAATTACCATCTAGGCGATCGCGCTAAGCCAGCCACTTATGAATTACAGGCTAATATTGCTGCACCAAAATATGCCATTAAAGAATACAGTCTCTCAACCAGTGGCAAGTATCTTCACCCAGAGACCGAAGGCGGGGTTCGCTCTGTTGAGCTTCAGTTCAACCAGAAGGCTGGTGAACAATCGATTAATTTAAATACTTTTGCTAAGGGAAACCGCGACCATGGTAGCTACAACCTTGAAATTCGCACTAACTATTCTCCGGACGCTCTTAAATTGGATGGCAGCTTCAGTCGTGAGAAACAGGACGAGGGAACTGGTAAACACAAATACAACTTTAACTATGCCCATGCTGATAAGTTCGTAAAGACTGGTTTGGATCTTAGTTATGTGGACTCTAAATCAGGAGTATTGCATTTCGTATTGGAATCATCATTGCAATCTGTTAAGAACCTTGACTTGGTGATACGCAGTACAAATGTGGATGCCACGATTAAAGTTAACAGTGAATTGCAACTAAATGGAGAGAAATATGCATTGGAAAGTTCAATTTACACACACGAACATAAGAAGGGTGCAGTGGTGAAGGTCGTCTTGCCACAGAAATCTACCACACTATCTGGTATTGCGGAAGTTCTTGGCGAACGTAAGGGCAAGCTGACCATAAAGATTGAAAATCTTGGTGATTTGAATTTGGAACATATCGGCGAGGGTAGTTTTAAGGCGATTGATGATTTTTACTTCACTACACACACAAACTCGGAAAAGTTGAAAATTAATAATCTAGATTTGAATATTCGGTCACAGGGCGGTCCTAGCGGAAAGGGTATTCAGTTAAATCTAAAGAATGACAAGGGCGTCATATTATCGGGTTCGGCTACATACGCTGTCAAAAAAGAAAAGAGCAAAACAATTATTGATGGACAAGGACAAGTTCAGTACTATCAAAACACAAACAATGCTAATTTTAAGATCATCCATCAGTTATACGATGTGGCTTCTGACGAAGAAGTCGGTTTTTCGTTTACCTTCAATGGAACATTTGGTCCCAAGAATGCTGTATCTACCCTTAAAATGACTAACAAAAATTTCCACGCCAAGTTGTCTGTCTGTGAGGAAAAAAAACAGTGTACCAATGTTGAATTTAGATCGATCATCACAGTTGATCCCAATGACATTACGTCTGTTCAACATGACCTTATGGTATTGATTGATCTCCGCGAACTTGGTTACCCACACGAGTTTGAGTTGCAATCGCAGAGCAGCCGTAAGGGCTTTAAATATAGTTACGAAATTGAAAGCAACATTATATCTAATAGTAACATTAAGTACACACTGGCCGCAAGTATTACGCCTAAAGTAAACAAGATCACAATCAAACTGCCCAGCCGTGAGATATATGTTGAAATCGAACAAGTTATTCCACAAAATCTACTTGGTCTTTACCAGAGTTCAGTTACCTTTTATGCTGATCGTTTGAAAAAACCTAACGATGTAACTAAACTGATTGCAAGTGCCGAAATCAGTGGCGCCGAAAAGGTGTCTATCAACGGCAAGGGTGGAATTCGCTTTGAACATCCAACTATACGAACATTGTCGATATCAGGGCACTTCGATGCTAATCGTGACAATCGTGCTATAAGCACAGAAGTAGTTTTCGATATCTTTAAGACTCCGGAACAAAAAATTATTGCCAGCAGTTTTGTAAAAGACTCTTATACCGTCGAAGGCCATGGCTTCAATATCACTACACAAAATGTAATTAAAAGCAACGGCTTAAACTTCCATTACGAAGCAAGTGGACATACAGCTTTGTCACTCGACAAACAGGAGTTCAGTGCAGCTTATGACCTCCAGATTGGAGTTGCAGACATCAAAATTAGCGGCTTAGTATACGGCAGTAAGGATCGTATTGAAGTCATTCTCAATGGTTTGGGTGAACAGGTTCTGAACCTAATAGCTGAGTTCAACCGCAATAAGATCTCCAGTAAAATAAGCGCCAATTTCCAACTGTTTGCGATAAAACCAATCAATTTAATAGCCGAAGTTGATCAAAGTACAGCCAAGATCTCACTTAAGCGAGCAGGACTAGTCGATGCTGCAGCTGAGATAAAATTGGGCAAAGAGGCTAAATTCATTGTCAAAGATGGAGCAAAAAAACTGTTTAATGGACGAATTGGATTGGATGCTGCCCACTTCTTAACCACATCTTTCGAATCTAATGACGAAGATGTTAAAGTTTTTATGGTAAGTTAAAAATCTAAACTCCACTGTTAACATAATATACCTACTCACTTCCAAAAAAATACGCCTTATATAAATGTTTCCTCTTTGCAGAAATCTCTTGAGAAAACCCTAACTGCTGACAGCCAGGTCGCTAAAGAGCAACTACAAAAGCGTTTCCAGAAGATTAAAGAAGTATTTGAGCGTCAAACTGAACTAGCTAAAAATAGTGCACCAGATTTCAGTGGGCTAGAAGCGTATATAAAGCAAAATGCCAACGAAATTTTAAAAGATTTGGAAAATGATCCTGCCATCAAAGAGTTCATTGAAAACTACCGTAAATATTACGAAATTGTTTTGAACTTCTACAATGATTTGTCAAAGAGCATCACCGAATCATACCAACAGATTCATGTGTCAGTCAAGGAACTAATTGGAAAAATCCAAGCAGTAACTGAAAAAACTATTATTCCAGCTTGGGAAGAGTTCTCCAAAAAGATGGCCCAACTTTTGAGCGAATTGCAAGTTGAAACTGTAAAGCTATTAACCAATGTTCTCGAGCAGGTGCTTAAGAGTCTGAAGTCATTCGAAACAGATTTGAAAGCCTTGGGCAAGCCAGTTTATGATATACTGAAGCCTATCACTGAGAGTGTGGAAGACCTTATACAAATGTTGGCAAAGGACTACGAGGAAATGCTCAAGGAAATCAAGGAATACTGGAGCAAACTTCCAACATTCGAAGCTATTAAGGATGAAATCAAACAAAAACTTGCCAAACTTAAGGCTGTAGATAGCATTTTAGTATTCTTACGTAATGTTATTGATCAATTAAATAGTCTGTCGGCAACGACTGAATCCACAGAATTGGCGAAGAAATTGTACGATTATATTGAAGCTAAGCTGCGAAATAACCCAATTAATGATATTGAAGCTATTGAAGGTATCTACAACTCATTCTTCAATACGTTGCATTCAATCTGGAAACGCTTATCAGATGTTAAACCACCAAAAGCAAACTTCTTATCCCCAATCCCGATTTCGCTAGAGCTGCTGAGTAGCCTTCCGGTATGGTTCTCGCTCCGCTTCAGCGGAATTAACTTTATTATCAACGAAAGATTTGATGCAATAACAGATTTGTTTGAAATACTGAAACCACCATTTGACTTCCTTCCACCATTTAATTTGGTTGGCCACATTTCCGATGGTAAAAATGTGTTTACCTTTGATGGACGTCAATTTGCCTTCGTCGGCTCTTGCAGATATGTACTTGCTCAGGATGCAGACAAAAATGAATTTAGCGTTATCGGTACCATTAAAGATGGCAAATTGAAGACCTTGACTTTGGTAGATCCGAAGAACTTTGTTGAGGTTTCTGACACGGGACTACTCAAATTGAACGGAAAGCCCTCTGAATTCCCAGTGCACGTCGATGATATACACGCCTGGAGACGATTCTACACTATTCGATTGAGATCTGAATATGGCGTTGAAGTAACTTGTACCTCGGATTTGAAAGTCTGTCATGTTACAATTGATGGCTTTTATACCAGCAAAACGCGGGGTCTCCTTGGCAATGGTAACGCTGAACCTTTCGATGATTATACCACAATTGATGGAAAAATTGCTGCGAATTATGGTGAATTTGTCAATGAATATGGATTAGGTAGTTGCCCTGCGGTCACTGCCACGGAATTGGAAAATATTGAGCGCGATTCAATATGCTCTGAACTATTTGCCTTAGACTCCAGTCTGGTGCTTGGATATTTGTTCATGGATCAAAAACTATACCGTAATGCTTGTGATCAATCCGTGCTCATCAGCCCTGAAAACAAGGAAGAAGCTGCTTGCAACATTGCTCTTACATATGCTTCCGCTGCCAACCTCGAAAAAATTCCTGTATTTTTACCAAACCGTTGCGCAAAATGCGTCGGTCCACCTGGTCAAAGGGAAGTAGGTGACGAATTTACCGTAAAGATTCCAACTAATAAAGCAGATATTGTATTCGTCGTCGACCTTGCCTCCACTAAAAATGTTCTAGAAAATTTAGTAACACCAGCAATAACAGAATTACGTAATCAGTTGAAAACGCGTGGCTTCACAGACACCCAGATTATTGTAATAGCTTTCCGCGATGACCAGTTGTATCCAGCTCTTTTAACTAGCAATGGAGGTAAACTGAATTACAACGGAAAGTTAAGCAGTGTCGTATTAAATGGACCAACTCGTCCCTCACCTCTTGATATCGGAGTTTCTGTTGCTAATGATGTCTTCAAATGGTTGGAGAATCTCCAGCATCAAATTGCCCCGCAATCAGATGAAACTGCATTCCGGTTAGCCTTAGAATATCCATTCCGAGCTGGTGCTGCTAAATCCATTGTGGCTGTGCGCAGTAATAATTTGGAATACACAAATGTGGTATGTTTACAATTTCATGTTACCTTGTAGACCACAAATAATATTTGTTTATTTTTTTAACAGTTTAAATTCTTAAGAGCTCACTTAGTTGGGTCTTTAACACACTTTGAAGGAGCCTCACTTCATATGATTGCCCCAGTAGAAGAAATAAATGTTGAAGGTGTCCCAGCAGAAAAACTTGTTGGTAAGTTGCAGTCATCTCCAAGTGGAAAATAAGTTTCTAATGAATAATAAATTTTTACATACAGGATTCAACTCACGCATTGTTGCGACAACAGAAGGCAAGGATGCGAAAAAACGTCAGAAACTTAAATTTAAGAACGACTTGGGAATTGATTTCGTTCTTCAAAACAATGGGTGGGTGTTTGCATCTCAAAATTTCGAAGCAATAGGTGCTGAAGATCAGAAAAAGGCTTATCTAAACCAAGTGACCAGTTCTATTGCCGATACACTTTTCAAGACTGACATTGTCAGCGATTGTAAGTGTGTAAAATCATTTGGACTGCATGCCGAACACAAGTGTTCGATTAAAACAAGCAACTTTGTGCCAAATAAACGACCAAAAGGATCATAATACATATGTGACAAAGGCAGAAAGCTTACTGTTTTTTATTAGTCTGAAATCGAGCCCCAAATTTATGTATAGAACGTATGATGTGGAAAAATGCACTACATAATTTGAAATTAAATCAAATCTTTTTTTATATTTTACAATAAAAAGAAACAAACAAAATACTGAACCTGCTTTTTGACCGCTTTTATCCAAACAACAGTCAACAGGCCATAGATGCATCCAGACCCAGAGGTAATACCCTACTCACACCAAGCCGAAAACTGGGTTTTCGCGAAAGCAGTCGAAAACTTCATCGAAAACAGAAGCTTTCCCATACATATTGCAGTTTTCATAACGAGTTGTTTGAGGTCGTTTTCCATGAAAACGCCACGAAAACGAGTAGGTACAATCGTTGGGTTGTTGAAGCAGACACACCTTGAGCTCAGCTGTTTATTTTTAGATTTACAAAAAATACATTTAATTCTTTCTTGCAGATCATCTTCGTATCTATATATGTGCTGAAGACTGTTGTGTCGAAAAGTTAATATTTTAGAAGATATTTACAAAAACACTCAATCACCACATAAAATACGCCACAATTGGAACTTCCATTCCAATCCCAATGCATACCCATCTCATACACCACTGTCAATGTCACCCACCCACACGGCCATACGCATACCATATTGGTGTTTGGTACGATCTACACCACGCGGCACGCGCAAGCAAACCGAGAGAATTACTCCGAAAAGGGTGTGGCTTGTGTGTTTATCGCTCTCGATGCATTATGCGTTATTGGATTGCATGGGGAGATTTCGTGTTAGATATGCGTGGATGTCGTGGCTGGCAGTGGTGGTGGTGGTTGCTTTGGGAGAAAACAGTTTTTGTTGGATAGGAGGCGGATCTTAAGTGAGAGACATAATTCATATAGGATTTTTGCATATGAGATGTGCTTGAGGAGAAATACCTTTTGTGAGGTTTGATGGGAGAGCATGGTGAATATTTTTTGTTGTGCAACTCGGTCGATGTGATGGTATCGTGTATGCATTTTTATTGCACGTGTGCGCTCTCTATTCATTTGTATTTTTACGAGTTGGGTGGGTCGATGATTTTGCAATGAATTATCTTGCTCGCATTTTTAGGGGGTAGGTCAGTAAAGGTATGTATAGTATATAAGTACTACATAAGGCGTATTTTTTTGGGAATCTATAGCTAGCTCACTTTTACTTTTACATGCAAAACTGGTATACTCACTTTTGGGTTTGTTATACTCACTTTTGGTTTTACATGCAAAATTGTTATACCCACTTTTGGTTTTGTTATACTCACTTCCCAAAAAAATACGCCTATAGTTAGTTTTCGAAGATCCAAGTAGGCATAGGTCGAAACTGACGAGTGACGACGACCGACCGACGTTAACTATGCATGCATATTATTTTGAACTAACGTACGGAACCTTCGGTGCGCGAGTGACACTTGCACTTGCCCGGTTTTTTTCTATAATTTTAGAACGGCGGCACTACCTGCCTGGTATTTTCAGTTGTTTTGATTTTGATTGTTGTTTATGTTAATTATTTTATGCATTTAACCATAAGTTAACGATTATCAAGTAGCTTAAATAATTTTGTATTATGTCAATACGAGCGAAGTTTTCTAACTAAAATAAAAGTTTAGTCGCCACAAAAATTTCATAGCTAATTGAAACGTCAAACGAAAAAACCCCTTTTACACGCACCGAGTTTTCACTCACGATACTTCTTAATTCTCTTTTGGGCACTTATGGTGCATTTATACGTTCAGTGGTTTCACTTTAGTGTCTTGGTTGTCAAATTGTCTCTGTTTCCTTTTTTTTCTCATTTGTGCAGACCGCACACAGTTCAAAAATAGAGCAAATGCAGACCAGCGATAACACTTTACTGCAATTGGAGTAGATCTACTTCACTTTTTCACAAATTTCAGAAATCTACTCCCTACTTCACTTATCTCTAATTTCCCATTATCTACTCCAATTTCAAATTTGTAATCCATTTCTTTATTTTGTTTAATAAAAATATTTCACAAGTTTCTAAAATGTTTTTTAGGCCATTAATGACAAGTAAGTAGTATGTAGCCACTTTATGGATTAATTTATTGGAATTTATCTGGAAAACTGGTAGCCCCAGGTAAAACTATGTATGGCGAATTTGTAGGTAGAAAACATAATGATCAGATAAAAAATAACTCGGAGCGTAGACAAAATTCGAAACATTAATAGATCCAATATAAAATTAATATATCTTTTGGGCTCTTAGTGTTAAACCAAGAGTACCTTACGAGGACTTGCAGTTTTCACCCTACAATAAATTTTCTAACTACGACTGCTAAAAGCAGGTTTTTAAGAAATATTGATCGATCTTGACAGAAGGCATATCAGCGCCACAATAGGTGTCATTACGGGACACTGTCCTATGGGCAAGCATACATCAAGGCTTGACTTATTGTCAAACGATTTTTGTAGAAGTTGTTTGGAATAAGAGGAGGAGGAGACCGTTCATCACTTTCTCTGAACTTATCCGGCTCTCTCCCGAAAACGGAAACTCCATTTGGGAGCTTTCTATTACAACGATCTAAAAGATCTAACAAGCCTAGACAGTCGTAATCTCCTATGCTTCATTAGAAGTTCAAACTATGGTTCAACGAGTAGGACGAAACTTCTTCTAGATTCATGTGGTATCAGAAGACGGGACCCTAAAATGGTCTAAATGTATCGGTCTTTTGTCGACAGTAATTTCAATTTCAACCGAACCTAACCATGTATGAAATATTGGTTTTAGTTATAGGATAGAATAGTTTGGGGACTTAGTCCCGATCCATTCCCTATATCATTATATTCGCAAAATGCAAACATTTTGGCGTTCTACCTTGAAAAAGGTATTATTGCTTTCTGAAAATCTACTCCCGTTTTTTCCTATCTACTCCACTTTTTTAGGCAATTCTACTCCAGAAATTTTTTTAGAAGTGGCATCGCTGATGCAGACGTCTATCGCGAAAATAACGAAAGAGAGCGAAAGAGAGCACAAGATTTGGATGGGAATTCGCGGCCCATCTGTGTTCGGCTATCCCCTGCACTTTTCATCCCCTTTACCCCACATTTTCGACAATAAAGTGAAAAATCGGTGCGTGTAAAACGGGTCTATGATAAACTTTGAATTAATACAGCTTCGGATAATACATTTTCTGACGTCTGCCGACTGTAATCACATTTGTTTTGGCGTTTAATATTTTGACATCCACAAATGAACATAAATAATAATTGATAATCTCTCACGGGCGTATGAACTCAGAGGGGTTTCAAATACTACGTTTCGCTGAAAACCCCAGGTTTCGACACCTCAACCTCGTGGTGGGAACATGGCATTAAAATAAACCAAGCAATCCGAACGCTTCTGAAAGCCCCAGCTTTCGTTTGAACTTTATTAAAAATCTTCTCATAATCAAGAAACCACTATTTCTATATGTCTTGTCGGCCCAATTTGTCTTTATTCATCAATTTTATTTTGCTTATTTTTCTTTTCAGAAAACAAAGGAAAATCAGTACCCGGTTGGACCATGGCTATTGGCTTTGTCGTTTGTGGATCAGCCATTTTCCAGATCATTCAATCCATCCGTGTGGCGTAAAATGTTTTCTAGTTCTTTCTATGTAACAGCAACTACAAACACAAAAGCTCTTGAGACTTATACTCCAGATTGGAAATGTGTATCCAATATTTTGCCAATTAATCTTACTTTTCCCATGAATGTACATTTTATTCCACTAGAAACAAACTATATATTTTCGGTAATTTATACACATAACTTGTTTTCTATAATTTGCGACGAGGGATACAACAGCTCATAAAGACCTTAAATCGTTGGACTGAATTAAAAATAGAACAAAAAAAAAACAACAATAACATGTCAACGTGTTTCATTTATAGATAATTTAAAATTTAAAATTTCAATATATCGGCTTACGGTATCTATATCTATTCCTCGCCACATAATACCACTTACAGCAATACTTTCGAGCCTATGTTTTCCAGAATCTAGTTGATCTGTACACGTTGAAACTCTGTTTCAGTGCATTTTTCTTTCATTCCATAAGGACTCGGTATGTATTGCCTTTGTTGGTTTTTATTTGTTTATTCGTTTTGAATTTTATTTTATGTAAACATCTATTAATTGTTTGTGCATTATGGCTATAATGGAGTAAGTTTCAATATTTTATTATAATTATTTTTGTATCATAAACCGAATATGCCATTTAAGGTACATGACATGGCTTTTTTTATAACTACATGTATATAAATTGAAACGAAAATAAAAGCAAAACTAAAGTACTAATATTGTTAGAACTAAGGCCTAAAAAAATATACATAAACATGGAATGTTGATTATATACCACATAATTGAATTGTTTTATTTTTGCATTTGAGCCGCATAGGACTCTTGGATGAACTTTCCGACGAACCAAATATTCTATCGTGGAACTGGGAGCGAACGAAATATTTAATATTTTGTGCAATCCGAAACAACTTAAAATGGGAAACGAATATGCCGCTGTTTGGACATTTATGGTTACATTTGTGTGGAGCACAAACAAATAGTTCACAAAAATAAGACTTCACCCAAATTACAGACTTATCGCCTATAATTTGACGCCTACCTCAGGGGCAGATCCACGGAAACGGCTCTCCGCGAGGTAGTGCGGACAATTGAAAATATTTTTCACTACAAAGAATACCTACACAGTCTCCTTAGACAAAGAGGCAGCTTTCAACAAAGTACACACTAAAGCTATTCTTGATCTTGAATCTCTGATTACCATAGAGGAATTTATAAGTCAATGCATAGGCCTACACTCAAAAGATACCTCATTATGCAGTATCAATGTATCAATGTCATACCGCTCACCGGATTTTGCCAGCGTTTCCCAGACGGAATTATTGGCCATTTGGGAGGCCTGCACGCATCTAGGGCGTGATACAACGCACAAACAACACATTGCTATCCTTATAGATAGCCAAGCCGCCATCAAGGAAATCGACTCGGCTACCATATAATGAGTGCATGAGTGCCGGTGCGACCTTGCTAGTCTAGGCGAACATGTTAATTAATTTTAATGATTCAAAAAACATTTAGTGAATGTTTCTCCAACCATTTATGATTCATTTTTGAAGGCAACTGTTTGATGGGAAATGAAGATGTATCGTCACATTTTTAATGACACTGCATTTTCCGAGATCTCTGATACAAGATAAAATATGTCTTAAAATCAATCTCTAAAAAACATAATATCAGTGAGATTACTTATTAATTTCTATCCTTTTCAATCCTTTCTTTTCGATATTCGTGTGTAGGCGTATTTTTTTGGGAAGTGAGTATATAACAAAACCAAAAGTGAGTGTGGAAAATTCTGTTTACCTAGTCATAGACACAATAATTGTAGGCAAAAATTTTTAAAGTCGCGTTTTCTAACGAATTTAGTTTACAGAGGCTCCAACAAGAGAAGACCCCAAACAGGTAAGGAGTGCCCAAAAACATCGGCCATCATAAAGTCAGAGTCACCCGCAATCAGCGGCCTACATAAATATTTCGAATTTAAATTAAATACAAAATTAGCTTACCGCATTTTTAATAGACATAGCCACCCAATTTGTTATGATTACTCATATCGAAGCGATTTCTCTTGAAATTTTAAATATATAAGCGGATACGGAAGGGCAATCTATTGTGAACGACTAAATTGATTTTTTTCTTAACGCACCAAAGGGGAACACTTTTCGTAACGACCCGCACTCGTTTAGATTCAGAAAAATGGAAATCAGAATTTAATTCTCAAAATAAAAATACGATTCACATATTTTGCAAAACAGAAAATGACCACACGAATATTTTTACACCGAAAATTCAAAATTTAATTCTAATTAGAACATTTGCAGGATTTTAAAACGATTAACACAAATTTCCAACTTGAATCAAATGATAACCAGAGATTGCAAGTTCCGACTTGCTATTCTTTCCGGCATACACCAAAATGGCGGCTATGAACTTAATTTTTTAATTTCACAAATAAAGCCTTTGCAATGACTCTCAGCGGATTATTTTCACTACCATAAAACGCGCTATTTGTTAATACAACCGATTTTTGTATTTCCAAAACTGAATTTACACATTTTGTACACTTTTTCTTTATTTTAATTTTCTACGGCACACGATTTGAACGAAACTTTAAATTCTACACCGACACTGACAGGCAGCCATTACGGCCATTACTTAGTACATAAAAAGTGTGAAAGCATGCTCGTTATTTCATCGGGTGCATTTCGTCGATGTGATTGACGTCACTACGCACGACTTTGTCTTATTTTTGCATTTTCCGTTAGTTTTAATAGATATTTTAACTGTTTTGAAAGAGAAAATGTTTAAATATAAGTGATTGAATGTATTTTTGCAAACCACACTTGTAAAATATGGAGTTTTTAAAATTTTATTTATGGCTTTGAAATCGACCAAAAAATGCAGTATAATCAGTAATGAATCGAGAGCAGTTTTTCTGGTTTTCGTGATTTTTCCCAAACAAAATTGTGAAAATTTTTGTTTGTCAAATTGATATGCTTAGTAAAGGTACAAGTGTATAAAAATCGTAGAGGGAAGTTATAAAATGTGCTAGAAAAACAAGACGGAACGATTTATCTCTTTTCAATGCAAATCGGATTTTAGGCAGTTTATGCGGTCAATTTGACACAAATAAAAATCTATTGTGAGTATTCAACTGTCTGGAATTTTACTGATCAACGTGATTAAGACGACGGAACAGTTGGCAGACTTCTTAAAATGTATTATCCGAAGCTGTATTAATTCAAAATTTATCATAACTTAGAGATTTAATGGCGATTTGATGAGTTTTATTCCAATTCCATACTGGGATCAATTTAGGCCGTGTGTGGGTTGATAATTATTCTCGGATAATTTTCTGACACTATTGCGTGGTGGAAAACGACTTTTCAGCTGTCAAAAAATTATACTGCGCCGAAAGCAAGGTAATAAATTATCCTATTGGCTAATTTTTTGCTAGAATGTTGAAGAGGAAATAAAACAGTATTTCAATCAATTAGTAGTGTAAAATTGGATAAATCTCTGTTTTAAGATTGGAGTTTGGTAAACTTCTCTTTCTTTCATTATGTGTCAAAAAATGATCCGAGGATAATTATTTAAACCAATCGACAGTCGGCCTTAATGTCGCAGTTTACTAAAACCACACTACTACATTAAAGTAAATATATTGGGCTTCTGCTACGGCTGATCATTTTGACATTAACTTATTAATGTAAAGCGGACGGAATAATTAAGTCGCAGAAACTAAGACAGCCAGGAAAAAGAGAGATACAGCTAGAAAACAGCACCAGAATGAGTTTTCTAGAAATTTGGTTTGTCCCTTGTCGTCTGAAAAATATCCCACCACATACGCAACAAATATCGCATCGCTCTATTTTGCCTAAATCACATTATTTCATTCAGTCGCTCGAACTTTCCTTCTACTTTGCGCATGTGTGTTCTGTTCACCTATTGATTTGAGCAATCTGCGCATTTTACATCCATAATACTTTAATAAATTAAGTCGCCTAGCAATCCACTCTAATCATAGAAACGCAAGAACCAAGTGGGGACTGGTTCTATTTTTACCTTACGTCAAAACGATCGACTGTTTGTTAAACGACTGATTCAGTCAAGCGATCAAATTACTGCGTGATAATAATTTTCCAATGCTGTGAACGTGTGAGAAAATTATCCGAGGATATTTATTCAGTCCAATTGACACACGGCCTAAATTGATCCCAGTATGGTTGTTAGGTATGATAAACTTTGAATTAATACAGCTTCGGATAATACATTTTCTGAAGTCTGCCGACTGTAATCGCCTTAACAAAGTTGATCAGTAAAACTTCAGAAAAGTGAATAACTATACTCACAATTTACAGATTTTTATGTGTGTCAGTTTGACCATAAATTGCCTAAAACCCAAAGAATTTTCATTGAAAAGAGATAAATCGTCTCGAATGACGCCTAGCCCATCTTAAAAGTTATGTATTTTGCCCCCAGTTGACATATTTTATAACTTCCCTTCACGATTTTTGTACACTTGTAGCTTTACTAAGCATTTCAATTTGGCCAACACAAATTTTCACAATTTTGTTTGGGAAAAATCACGTAAATCAGAAAAAGTGCTCTGAATTCATTACTGATTCTACTACATTTTTTGCTCGATTTCAAAGCCATAAATAAAATTTTAAAAATTCCATATTTTAAAAGTGAGGTTTGCAAAAATACATTCAATCACTTATATTTAAACATTTTCTCTTTCAAAACAGTTAAAATATCTATTAAAACTAACGGAAAATGCAAAAATAAGACAAAGTCGTGCGTAGTGACGTCATATCACGTCGACGAAATGCACCCGATGAAATAACGAGCATGCTTTCACACTTTTTATGTACTAAGTAATGGCCGTAATGGCTGCCTGTCAGTGTCGGTGTAGAATTTAAAGTTTCGTTCAAATCGTGTGCCGTAGAAAATTAAAATAAAGAAAAAGTGTACAAAATGTGTAAATTCAGTTTTGGAAATACAAAAATCGGTTGTATTAACAAATAGCGCGTTTTATGGTAGTGAAAATAATCCGCTGAGAGTCATTGCAAAGGCTTTATTTGTGAAATTAAAAAATTAAGTTCATAGCCGCCATTTTGGTGTATGCCGGAAAGAATAGCAAGTCGGAACTTGCAACCTGTGGTTATAATTTGATTCAAATTGATAATTTGTGTTAATCGGTTTAAAATCGTGCAAATATTCTAATAAGAATTAAATTTCGAATTGTCGGTGTAAAAATATTCGTCTCGTAATTTTCTCTTTTGCAAAATATATG
Source organism: Cheilosia scutellata (assembly GCA_955612985.1). Lineage (NCBI taxonomy): Eukaryota > Metazoa > Arthropoda > Insecta > Diptera > Syrphidae > Cheilosia > Cheilosia scutellata. The sequence continues at coordinate 9,910,834 of OY015315.1, read as the reverse complement.
AATCGTGTTTTTATCGTGAGAATTAAATTCTGAATTTTTTTTTTCATTTTCTAAACGAGTGCGGTGTATGCCGGTAAAAATAGCAAGTCGGAACTTGCAACCTGTGGTTATCGTTTGATTCAAATTGAAAATTTGTGTTAATCGTTTTAAAATTGTGCAAATGTTCTAATAAGAATTAAATTTTGAAAAAATATTCGTGCGATCATTTTCTGTTTTGCAAAATATGTGAATCGTGTTTTTATTTTGAGAATTAAATTCTGATTTCCTTTTTTCTGAATCCAAACGAGTGCGGGTCGTTACGAAAAGTGTTCCCCTTTGGTGTGTTAAGAAAAAAATCAGTTTAGTGGTTCACAATAGATTGCCCTTCCGTATCCGCTTGGATATTTAAAACTTCAAGAGAAATCGCTTCGATGTGAGTACCTAATCAAATCATAACAAATTGGATGGCTCTGTCTAGTGAAAATGCGGTAAGCTAATTTTTTATTCAATTTAAATTAAAAATATTTATGTAGGCCGCTGACTTTAAAAACCTTTGCTTACAATATTAGTGTGTCTATGACTAGGTAAACAGAATTTTTCACAGAAATTTGTTGTATTTAAAAATTATTTGCCCGCAATTCAGCGTGGATTAGGTTGCAATGCTGACAACGAGCTCTAATGTGTGATTTTTTAAGCGTTTAGTTTTTAAAATAAAAAAAAAAAAACAACGAAAATTTTTTTTTCACTTTAGTACCTTGATTGCCAAATTGTCTTTGTTTCCTTTTTTTCTCATTCGCCGTTCGCGGTGGTAGCTGCATTTTCGATGCGCAGACCGCACACAGTTCGAAAATAGAGCAAATGCAGACGTCTATTGCGACTGAGTACGGTTTGAGAATAAATCAACGCTGAAAATAACGAAAGAGAGTGAAAGAGAACACAAGAATCGGATGGGAATTCGCGGCCCATCCGTGTTCGGCTATCCCTTGCACTTTTCATCCCCTTTACCAACACATTCTCGACAATAAAGTGAAAAACCGGTGCGTGTAAAAGTGGTCATAGATGCCTTACCTCTGGAATCTGGATGCATCATCTGAAACCAAATACATTATGGCGTGTTCTTTTGTGGTTTTCAGTTTCAGATTTCAGATATCATATGTGTCCAATCGAACTAAAAAGTACACCTACTGATACTGAGCTCTTCTTTGTTAGTATTGGTGCATGCCGGTCGGTGTTGTATTGTAGCTGCTAAAATTTCTTTACCTTTTTTGTTGTGAAGATTTTTTTTAATCAAACTATTTTCAAATCATAAACATATTTATGATATGAATAAATTGTTGGAGTGTACGATTGTCATCACAAATTTTTAAATTTGAGGTGGCCTCGACTCCAGTAATGCGTTTCGCCCCGATGTGGTGGGTGGGCTCATCAGTAGACGACCACCACATCTGATCTAGACGCACTGTTTACTCGATTTTCACCGAGACTAATGATTTTTCAATCAACAAGTGACTGTGAATCATACCTCAAGACGAATCTTTGGTTCAAAGACTATCGCCGAGAGGATTTGTTTTTTGCCCAGGGCCTGGCTTGTCCATTCAATCAAACTATTTTCAAATCATAAACATATTTATGATATGAATAAATTGTTGGAGTGTACGATTGTCATCACAAATTTTTAAATTTGAGGTGGCCTCGACTCCAGTAATGCGTTTCGCCCCGATGTGGTGGGTGGGCTCATCAGTAGACGACCACCACATCTGATCTAGACGCACTGTTTACTCGATTTTCACCGAGACTAATGATTTTTCAATCAACAAGTGACTGTGAATCATACCTCAAGACGAATCTTTGGTTCAAAGACTATCGCCGAGAGGATTTGTTTTTTGCCCAGGGCCTGGCTTGTCCATTCAATCAAACTATTTTCAAATCATAAACATATTTATGATATGAATAAATTGTTGGAGTGTACGATTGTCATCACAAATTTTTAAATTTGAGGTGGCCTCGACTCCAGTAATGCGTTTCGCCCCGATGTGGTGGGTGGGCTCATCAGTAGACGACCACCACATCTGATCTAGACGCACTGTTTACTCGATTTTCACCGAGACTAATGATTTTTCAATCAACAAGTGACTGTGAATCATACCTCAAGACGAATCTTTGGTTCAAAGACTATCGCCGAGAGGATTTGTTTTTTGCCCAGGGCCTGGCTTGTCCATTCAATCAAACTATTTTCAAATCATAAACATATTTATGATATGAATAAATTGTTGGAGTGTACGATTGTCATCACAAATTTTTAAATTTGAGGTGGCCTCGACTCCAGTAATGCGTTTCGCCCCGATGTGGTGGGTGGGCTCATCAGTAGACGACCACCACATCTGATCTAGACGCACTGTTTACTCGATTTTCACCGAGACTAATGATTTTTCAATCAACAAGTGACTGTGAATCATACCTCAAGACGAATCTTTGGTTCAAAGACTATCGCCGAGAGGATTTGTTTTTTGCCCAGGGCCTGGCTTGTCCATTCAATCAAACTATTTTCAAATCATAAACATATTTATGATATGAATAAATTGTTGGAGTGTACGATTGTCATCACAAATTTTTAAATTTGAGGTGGCCTCGACTCCAGTAATGCGTTTCGCCCCGATGTGGTGGGTGGGCTCATCAGTAGACGACCACCACATCTGATCTAGACGCACTGTTTACTCGATTTTCACCGAGACTAATGATTTTTCAATCAACAAGTGACTGTGAATCATACCTCAAGACGAATCTTTGGTTCAAAGACTATCGCCGAGAGGATTTGTTTTTTGCCCAGGGCCTGGCTTGTCCATTCAATCAAACTATTTTCAAATCATAAACATATTTATGATATGAATAAATTGTTGGAGTGTACGATTGTCATCACAAATTTTTAAATTTGAGGTGGCCTCGACTCCAGTAATGCGTTTCGCCCCGATGTGGTGGGTGGGCTCATCAGTAGACGACCACCACATCTGATCTAGACGCACTGTTTACTCGATTTTCACCGAGACTAATGATTTTTCAATCAACAAGTGACTGTGAATCATACCTCAAGACGAATCTTTGGTTCAAAGACTATCGCCGAGAGGATTTGTTTTTTGCCCAGGGCCTGGCTTGTCCATTCAATCAAACTATTTTTTTTTAATTCAGTGGTTACAACTTGCAAGAGTGGGCTACAGTGGGCTACCCCCCAAAATGAAAACAAAATAACCCCCAAAATGAAAACAAAATAACCCCCAAAATTGGGGATTATTTCATTGTGAAATTATTCCCAAAATCGAGGATGAAATAAGTCCCCAAAACGAACAAACCAAACCGAAAGGAAATGTCAAAGCCGTCCAACGCCACTGAAAGTAGAAAGTTGCTCTACTTACGCCGCGTTGAACCTTACGATATTTACGATCTCAACGGGACCCGAAGCCTGATACCCAATTCACAATGACGCTTTGCCGCTTGCGTGCGTTGACAGGCGTTTTAGAAACTTTACCGTACTTTATGTCAACGCGCGCAAGCCGCACTTTTCCAAAACTAAATGGCGCTTCAGAGCGTTGGCGCGTTGAGAGATTACAGTAGGAGAGATTGAAAGTTCTGTTTGGTTTATGTTGCGTACGTACGTTATGTACGAATTCAGAGCAGAATGCAACTACTCCTTTTTGCTTATAATTGTTATTTTAATGCACGAATTAAGAGGAAATTTGTTCAAAATAGTAAAAAAAATTCATAAATAAATATCAATAAAATGTATTTTCACTTTTATTGTCGTGGAATATTTTTGTGGAAGAATTGCCTGTGCATTCAATGTACACAGGTGCATGCCTTCACATGAAAGGCGTTTGAGGCGAGACAGGTAGATTTTTAGTTTAGTTGAGAAAATATGGGTAAATTACATCGAAAATCCCTTCCCTTAAAATTGCGAATTGATTACTTTGTGGAATACTTGTAAAACGATTTAAGTGAGCAATATTACCAAATGGACAGCATTTATCTGAGCTGTGGAAAGAAGTTCAGTCACTTAAATAGAGAAGTGCAATTTTAAAAACTTGGTTTGGCAATTTAAAAAAAAACTCCTATTAATAAATTCGCAAATATGGATACCGATGATTTATATTTTATTTCAATTATATGTATACATCTGGTGGTATGCTGGACATTCGGACGATTGCGATCGCAGGTACTGCTTCTCGTCGCTCGCTGGGTTTTTACCACATCCGGTCACCCATCGGACAATGCATATTGAAAGGATTTTATGACCTAATAGGGGTAATTTTTTTGCTATATTTCCGCGAAGATCTTCGCTGTCTTGTCCAGACATTTTTTATGTTCCTATGTACGGACTTCAAACCCTACCAGCCGATTGAGTTCAAATTTACAGGGAATCTTCGATATCTATTGGCCAGAGAATTCCCGTGAAGTTGGGTCAAAGTTGGACAAAGGTGCGCATATTCATGTGCATTGTCCCGATGGACAATAAAAAATATATCTAAGCAATGCAATTCATTGGCACGAGCAAACCTGGGCGGGTAAACCAAGTAATAAAATAATACCTATCATTTGCACATCGCAGGAAATTAGATTTACCCTCAACTAGAAAAAGAAACTATAAATATTCTAAACAAAAATGTTTATCTTGTTAATAAATTGTATGAAGAATAGAGTAGTTTCAGACAAAATTGAAATATCAAAAGCGTGTACATTACATTTGAGCACATATTTTTTTTTTCCAACAATCTAAAGAAATCACTAGTAGCATTACAACAAAAATAATATTCGTCATTTCCACACAGTAAAATAATTAATTTGTATTGAAAAAACCTCATAGGCTACTAAAAACGAGTAGGTACGTATATACCTAAGTGAATCCATGCAACTCCAACAATGAACGGCATATGCTCTAACACTTTAAATATTATCAAATCGAACAAACCAAACCGAAAGAAAACGTCAAAGCCGTCCAACGCCACTGAAAGTAGAAAGTTGCTCTACTTGGGCGCCGCGTTGAACTTTACGATATTTACGATCACAACGCGACCCGAAGCCTGAAGCCGCATTCTGGCTTGCACCATATGAAAGCATTGGTTCTACTCTATCTGTCAACGCACGCACGCCGCAAAGCGCCATTGTGGCTTGGGCATGAAGCCGCATTTTGGCTTGCACCATATGAAAGCATTGGTTCTACTCTATCTGTCAACGCACGCACGCCGCAAAGTGGCATTTGGGGGCGTTCAATGCGCTTTTGCCTAGCTAGTCAACAGCCTCTGATTGGTCGATTTGACTGCAAATTTAGGCAAGTTTCGTGAGGTCGGTCAGCTGTGGGGACTGGAGAGTTAGGCAAGAATTTCTGCCTTAGTCGATTTGAGAAATGTCATAAACAGCTGATTGAAATCGAAGAAATTTTCACTCCATGGTTGAACTTTGCTGAGACTTGTATGTGGTTTTAATATTATTGTTAGGAAAAATAAGAAAAAAATGAAATTTCAAGTTACTATTGACGGTGATGTGTAGGACATCGATTATAGCGAGGAAACGTACAACAAAAAAAAATAAATAGGTGGCGCAACAGGCAGGTAGACACCCAAGGCCTAGCTTCTCGCAACCATTCGTTTTGTGAGAGTTTCTATTTTTGGGACGAATGGAAGGGACCTACAATTTTATGCCGAGTCCGAACGGCTGAATTGAGAAGCTTTTTCAGGACAGTCATACTCTCGGATGTTTGTCAGACGTTCGCGAGAGGTGGCGCAGTAGAAAAAACCTTAAGATGTAATTTGTGTTTTTCCGGGGATCGAACCTGGGATCCCTCGCACTGGGCTACTGTGCACACTAACCACTGCTCTACTGCACCCACACAACAAATTGACTACGGGTAATAAAATCAACACGTACGTAGGTGGGATAATAATTAAATAAAATTAAATATGTATTGCTTAAGTAGATATTGGTACTTGCATAAAACCATCCATAGAATCATTCATTTTACACTTCAATAATTTTATATTTTTCTTTGATGTAAAAACAGCAAGTGAATGCTCAATTCTTAACACCATGTGAAGCATTTGACTTTTAACTTAGGTACTAGGCAATTTTCCGTTCAATGATAAACTGTCACTTAAATATTTAGGTGCCTAGCCACATTGAACGTGGCCAATGTTTTCATTCGGGAAGTCAGCTGGCTTTAGGATCATTCCACTGGAAAGATATGTTTCTCTTTTTAGCTATGCCGTCTGTATTTTACTCAACATGACCATGAGATGGTATGGTGAGGTAGTTTTTGATAATTCATTGGAAAACCTATTTCACAAGTTGCTCTGAGAAAGCAAAATAAAGAGAGGATTTCTTAAGGGTGCAAACAGCTGCTCATACAGAAGCTGGGTATCTATTCTCTATTTAATTTGTGGCTGTTGCATTAATTTCGTGTAATTTATTTCCATATCTACATTTGTAAGGAAAAAAAAAACATTGTTAGATCTTCCGCCCCCATTTCCAAGTAACTAAGAGGTCAATAGAAAATGGTAAGATATTACTGGTTTAATCTTTTTTTTTTTAATATTGTAAATGAGTTTCCTTTAGTTAGTTTTAGTGTTGGGTGATTTGCATATACCACACCGGTGCAGTAGCCTTCCAGCTAAATTCAAAAAGCTCCTGGTTCCTGGAAGAATACATCATATTCTGTGCACGGGGAATTTGTGCACTAAAGAATCGTTTGATTATTTGAAGACATTGGCAAACGATGTGCACATAGTTCGTGGTGATTTCGATGAGGTGCTTTATAATTTATTTATCATTGATTTTTTGATATAGCGATGAAACATTTTACAGAATCTCAATTATCCTGAACAAAAGATCGTGACTGTAGGACAGTTTCGTATTGGTTTATCACACGGTCATCAGGTATGGAACGGAATTAATGGATATTTACCTTAAATTTATATATTCGTTGAACCCTCTTATAATTCAGGTAGTTCCTCGAGGAGATCCTGAAGCTCTGGCACTCATTCAACGCCAATTAGATGTAGACATTCTAATATCTGGACACACCCATAAATTTGAGGCATACGAACATGGAAACAAGTTTTACATTAACCCTGGGTCTGCTACGGGTGCATTTAACCCGCTTGACACGTAAGTACATTTAATTATCGAAACGACTAGTTAATAGCAACAGCCTTTATTGTAAATAAGCCTGCGAATGCTGATCGGTAAACTGTCAGACTATGGATATTCTTCGATTGTGCTTGCGACACTTAGTACTTTTAAAAGGGTTTAAATAACGAAATTTACATTCACCCCTATCGCCAATAATATTTCCCCGGGAATGTTTCCCATTCAGCAATTTGATTTACATTTACATTACATCCTTCACTTGGAATAGTAAAATGTGCAATTTCTATTTATAAATGCATGAAAAGTATTATAAATGCACGCAAAGTAAATTTTTTCTGATTTCGCGCCTTTATTTCAAGTCTGAAATGTCGCGCAATAACCTCGTCGTAAGTTTACCATCTCAGTTTTCCACCCAAATTCGCGTAGTAAGTTTACCGTCTCTTCGGAAATGCGGGTTTATTGAGTCGAAAATTTCTTTGAAACCTGTAAGTTTACTATTCTTGCCTCACCTAAGTCAAAGGGATAATAAGAGTTTTTCTCATCATTTTTCAGATTTCGATTTCGTTGAATTATATAGCGTTGAATATAAATAGCCTACACTTTTTTTTTGTTTTACCAAATGTAAGAAATACATAAAAGAATGCTAATGATTTTAATTTAAAAACAAAAAATTACGATTAAAAAATGCACAAATTCCCAAACAAGTTTTAAAGTTTATTTTTTAACGCAGCGAACTATTTCAGCGGACAGGAAAATATAGAAATGGCACTTATCACATCCGCGCAACCCATATCATTGCCAATGGTATTAATCATGTCACCTTGTCGCGCTGTGTAATTGCTTTTCATTCTCCGGTGACTCGGAATTTTTATTCAGAGCCCACACAACATGACAAAGCGAGCTTATCATGGATTTTGGGAAAAAATTACACCCGCATGACCACATAGTGTGGTCGGGTGTCATTTGGGGTTGACACGCTCACGAATGACATTTACATGACGATCTAATAAGTACAATTTTGTGACGTCAGCATGTCAAAAATTTACTCGATTTTTGACATTTGTGTAATAATAGCTTATCAACTTAGTTTTCAAAATTGTTATTTATGACAGTGTGTCATTCGATTGCTATTACAGAATTTTCAAGGATTTCGGCATGCTGGATAATATGATGATGATGATGATGATGATGATGATTAGTTAAGAGTTCCTCTTTCAGCTCTACCTCTATATCTTTTAATTTTTCGACATCATCTAAGAAAGCATCAATGTTATGCGACATCGCCTGCTTTTCGCTCATTATTAGAGCAAGTAACTGCATAAATAGAGTTAGATTTTCAACTGAGCTGGTTGGCCTATGTAATTCTTCTAACCTTTGCCACCAGTTTTTTATGTGGTTTAACTGTGGCGTAATGTCACATAATCGTTGCTAACTCTTTTTGGCTAATGCCAAGTTTTTGGATTTGTTACAAAAAAACTCAAATAACTCAAAATAAATTCCAAAAGTAATAACCCTCTCTTTTTTTTTAGATCGGTAATTCCATCATTTCTTCTTATGGATATACAAAGCACAACTGTTGTAACCTATGTCTATCAGCTAATTGGCGATGAAGTTAAAGTGGAGCGGATAGAATATAAGAAAAGTTAGGCTCATATATATACCTGTAAACATTAAGCTTTCTCTGTTATCATTACTCTAATATACATATAAACATCCTCGTACATATTGCGCGGTACTAGTAACCATTTTTAGTGTACGTACAGGTAAAATGTTACGTTCAATATTAAATGTTCTATTGGGAACTACAATATATTTAGATGCATTGTAAAAATGGTTATTAGTAAAGCTAAAAGAGTTTCAGTTCAAAACCATAATTAGGTTTACATAAATGGGTTGGGGTAAAAAAATGCTACAGTTTTGGATGTGCAATTCGTTAGCACTCATTGGGATTACAAGTGTAAAAGAACAATTAATTAGGAACATGCACGATAACTGACATATTAGGCAAACTGTCCACGTAGCTGCGCTTCATACTCACGCTTTGGTAATTTGTAACAAACGAGGCTCTGTCCACGGAGCGGCAAAGTCGCATTTGCGTCGTGCATTTATCAATGTAACAACAATGTCGCAACAACGCGACGCATGGACGTTATTTTTAAGGTTCCGTTTCCATGTGGAGGAACTTTATTGCTTTCGCTACGATGCGATGTCTGTCCGAATAAAATAAGAAAATGTTGTACCTAGGTCTATCTCAAGAACTAATTGACGTAGAAGGCTGGAATTTGCACGCAGTATCAGGTATAACTAACGCTCGTATCTTTTTGCGGACAGAAAAGGGGATAAATGCCCGAAATTTGGAGATTTCAAGGGATATCGCAATTTAAAAAAGAGGATATATAGGGGATAAGTTTTTAACTTGTTTTCGCACTGAAATTGATGAAACTCAAGAATAGTATCAATACAAAAATTAATATAAATTATGTTTAATAAATTATTATTATTTTTAAATTACATACATAATGTGTTTAATAAACAACCAACGTGCCATCATCGCCGTCGTCGTCATTCGCATCTGAATCGTTTTCGATAGCAATAATTTCTCCACTTTTGGTATTCTTCTTATATTTGTCTTCTGCAGCTATTGAACGAAGCAATTCAGGCTTCGTTTTCAGAAATTTGTAGAATTCAGTGCATGAGTTGAGTATTGAATATTACATTTTACTGTGAGGAATTGATTTTAACGTTTTGGTTTGCAATCAAGTTTTTTCATTGGTCCAAGACTTGGTTATCGCAGAAAAGACTCGTTCCACCGATACTATTGTTCGCCGCAAGCACGAAATGTATCCATTCCACCAACATAGCGATTTCCTTGCTCGCTATTTTCGGCTTGCAGATGTTTGAATATTTCCACCAGAAATCTGCTATGGTGAAAAGGCCCATGATTTTGCAATGAATTATCTTGCTCGCAGTTTTAGGGGGTAGGTCAGTAAAGTTATGTGTATATAGGAACTACATAGTTAGTTTTCGAAGATCCAAGTAGGCATAGGTCGAAACTCACGAGTGACGATGACCGACCGACGTTAGGGAACAATACCTTAACTATGCATGCATATTATTATGAACTAACGTACGGAACCTTCGGTGCGCGAGTGACACTTGCATTTGGCCGGTTTTTTCCCCCAAGATACCAAGATGTATTATAGCCAGTATCACTTTTCTTGGTAAAACCCCATAGGTTTATACAATAAGTCCTAGTTGGAAAGTAGGTAATTATAAAGTATTTAACCTCGTTACCAGATATTTTAGAATTATCGCGCCGCTACTGTAGGTAGTAGATGTTTACCAATTTTTACATGTGATCAGGTGCTCTACGACTTCTAAAGGGTGGGCCAAAAACAAGTTTCTTAAATTAACAAAATTAAATTTTTACAATGTATTATGGCTTTATTCTTAAGAGCGAACATTAACATTGCCATTAATTCTGGAACACAACGCCGTTCAAGTGGCTGCCTCGGCTGGCTTCGCAGTAGCGCATTATGTCACTTCAATTTTCCAAGACCTTGTTGATGGTTTCGGGCTGTAGCTCATCGGTTGCTTGGATAATATTCGCGTTAAGTGCTTGAATCGTTTCCGGATTGTTGGCATAACATCGGTCCTTCACGATTCCCCCTAAAAAAAAAAGTCCAAAGGGGTCAAATCGCAGCTCCAAGACGGCCAATTGACATCGCCAATACGGCTGATAACACGATTTGGGAATTTGGTGCGCAAAAGATCGATTGTGCCATGGGCTGTGCGGCATGCTCACACGATTTACTGTTATAGAAATAACTGGCCTTATTCGCTTGAAGTTTAACTCCTTGTTCCACCACAGAAATAGAGACCTTTTGTGGATTCTATATCTGCAACAATGAGAATTTTACTCTCAATGCGTCAAAAGAAATATAACTTCAAAAATAAATGCATGTCACCTTGTAATTTTATATATAATATTTTTTTGTATTTAAATTATAATAAATAATATAAATAATAATCTCATTATTTTGTGAAAAATGGTTGGTGCGTTAAATATCTTACTGAATTAACAGAAAAGCAGAAGAGGATAATCGATGGCTTAATATTACATTGACAGTAGTATTTTATTTTTCTTATTGTATTTTAGCGTTTGTTTTTATTTCAATGGATAGGCACGCTACTTTAATATGCATCATTCGCGATGTTTCCGGTATTAAAATATTCAATTTAAGCCTAATTAGTATACACCTTACAATAAAAGAGAGACATTTTAGCGAGAAATGAGTATTAGAATTTTCTAAAACGAGTTTCAGTGTTTTTTTTATTGGTGTTTTAAATAGACATTTGCACATCGGTTTAACTATAACTTTTTCAATAATGAATAATATTGGCTATGGGCCTTATAAATTTTGATAGTAATTATGCTTCAAAGAGGGAGAGGGATAAGAAGATACAAATCATGTAACGAATAATAATGCATCGAAAATGCGGATATTGGTAGGTATATAATGTAGATGCAAATGTCTATATTTTAAAACTAGATCTCAATTACGTCATCACTGTTACTTAACATTTACTATATTAAAGAAATTACAAAGGCTGCTGATATTGTTATCGCAAGAAATGGTACTTTTTATAAACTACCCGTAGTACATCAGATTTAGAGAGAGAGAGAGATAGAGTTAGATATAATTTGTTTTCCCGATGAGTATTGTCATTACTATTAACAATCACATATATAGATACAGAAATGGAAAATAATGATTTATCTTTTTATAAAATGAATATCGGGGTGCGGTTTCATAATTTTAGTTTATTAAGGATCCGGATATACCTATTATTAGTTATTTTTGTTTATTGTTGTGCTTAAATTTTTACGATTCAGCTGTAAATACATTGACCGAGAATGAGGCAAAGGTTTCCCCTTTCTTTCCAACTGCCTTAGCTTGATACTGTCCAACATCTGATACAGTGCACTTTACAATTTCTAATGAATATCGATTACCGTCTTTAACGAACTTGAATCTTGAGCTTGTTTCGTCGATTTGCTTTCCATCCTTAAACCACGACAACTGCAGCGGACTATCTTGTGTTTCACACTCAAATTTCCATGATTCGGTCTCTTGGACCGTAGCTGATGATGGGAACTTAACGAATGTTGGCTGTTTGGGTTCTTCGCCTGGTACAAGGACATTTATTGTGCAAGTGCTGAAGCTTTCGCCGGCGTCGTTAAACGCTTCACATGTGTAGGTACCGGCATCTTCTGGGAAGATTTCGGCAATTTGTAACTTATATATATTTGCTTCATTTGTATACTGGAAGTCCTTAGATGGCTTGATTTCTTTGTTGTTGTGTAGCCAAACTACGTCAAAGTGTTCAGCGCCAATAATACGACACGCAAGAGTTACTGCTTCGCCGTCCTTAACAAAGCGGGACTCGAGATGGCTGGCAATTTTTGGGGGCTTGTCTCCGCCAGTGGCACGTTTTGCCGAGTTCTTCTCCATGGCTGTAGAAAATAAAATAATTTTGTTAATAGGATTGTCCAAGAAAAACAGTAAGTCCATGTATACAAATTGTACATATATATAGGTAAATAAGAATCCCAATGCTCAGTTACACAGTCAGAGATTAAACTGTATTTTAACTAAACCTGACCGAGAGCTTAAACTTTTGGTTATATATGAAAGCCAAGTCTTCTGTCCATCTGTCCGAAATGAGGTGAGGATAGCAATATCCAAGCTGAAGTCCAACAAAGCTGCAGGACCGGAAGTTTTATCGGCCGAGCTTTTTAAGGCAACGTGAAATGACTTGGTAGAGAGCATACACCAACTCGTTTCTAAAATTTGGTCAGAGGACAGTACTCTGTGCTCATTTGTTGACGTCTTTTTTTGGTTGGAGTTTGCTAGAGCGTGTAACTAAAACCAAATACCTAAGCCATTTTGCGCGCCATACTTGAAAAGAATTTCTTAAGCTATAAGTTCTATAACAGGTGATTCACTATTCCACACTGTCATTGCTAGTATTAATAATATAATAATAAGCAAAACAAAAAGTCTCCACAAAACTGACTCTAGGTCTGTAGAATATCAATATTATTTTTAAAAATAGATAAGGTGCTTACGTTTTACGGTCAGCTTGCATTTGGTATCAACTGAACCAATTGAGTTTGTTGCTGTGCAGGTGAAGACGCCCTCATCTTCGGGGAAAATTTCATTAATTGTCAGTGTCGCAACGCCATTCTTATATTTTAAGTCCATTATCTCTGAGGAAGAGATTGCTTTCCCGTTTTTGGACCATGTAATTTGCGGCTCTGGATCACCCTCTATCGCACATGTCAATAGTAATTGATCGCCGTCTCGAATAGTTAAATCCTTAAGAGGTTTAGAGAATTGTGGCTTACACATAAGTGAATCATCTGGAGGAACTAAAAATTCAATTTGAGAATTATTTTATCTATAAAGAATCGGCTAATTGTTAAGTAACCACTTACGTATCAATTCTTTGGTTGCACTTCGTGATCTGGATGGTGAACCAGGCGCATTAAGACCATATTTCTTCTTCTTTGTGCTTGAAGTGTCTGAAATGTTTGTTGATGAGAAGGAACTTGAATTATCACTGACAGTCTGAAAATAAAATGTTTGTCAATATTGTTCGATTTTGCTATTTTTAATCCTATTTCATTGCCTTGCTAGATGATGATAAGTTACGGGTAGAGGAGGAATAATTTGAAGTATTGGTGTTGGTATTAACATTCGATGTCACTTGACGCACAGTAACAATTGGTGGTGGAGCTGGCTTTATTGGCTGTTCGATGTACTTCCGGTCTGTTAAAAAATAATGTTAATTAAAATTGTAATACCGACATTTTGTTGGGGGTACATTCCTTGTTTTATCTTAATTCGCAACCAAAATTTAAAGAAAAACTCACTCAATTAGTAAAAATATATTAGAAAAAAAAAAAAAAAAAACATTGGGACAAATACTTTATACGACGGATTCATGCACTCTATAATGTTCGCGAATGAAATCCTTTAATTACTATTGTTTATCATAATACAATTTGGGTGTTTGTCAATGTTTATCATTCTCAGAACTAATCGTGTGAGTCATGCAAGTTTTATGTGGGTATTCAAAATAATCGATATATCGTAAAATCCTATACAGAAACTTAAAACTATTATAGACCATGGGATTCGAGTCTTCATTGAATTGTCGATGTTCGGAGACAATAATATTGTGTGATATAGTGATTTCTAGGTGTACGTATAGTAGCTGCTGCAGGTGCTGATTTTGGAAGACAACATTCTGTTCTAGTTACATCTAGTTACTTATTTTTTGTGAAAATTGCGTAGGGAATTTCAAACTTTTTTTTTTAAATCAAGTTTAGCTTTCTGTTTGAAATGCGCAATACTACATGGAATGGTCGAAAGTGATGATACTAACTTAGGCGCCAACATTTTTTTACTATTTACTATTTTCTCGGTTTGCTTAGGCGTTTAAAAAAATAATACCTATTTAAAATGAAAAAAAAAAAAAAAAAAAAAAAAACAATGGCAATACTTATAATAAATGGATATACCATTAATGAAAGCCATGAATCTGTTCTTTCATATTATTTTAAAATCAAGCTATTTTAAGTTTTTGAAAAAAAAAAAAAATGTTTAATATTTTTTTAATATTTTAATATTTTTTTTTTTTCATTTTAGGTATTATTTTTTTAAATTACCCTTCCCGCTTAAATGGAGCGAGATAGACCCCCCTCCTAGATAGACCCCTCTACAAAAAACCGTTATCAATTTTTGGCGCCTAAGTGTTATAGCGCTCGTTCCGAAATGAGTAAACGACAATGTGATTTTTTTTTAGCAATCAAGTATTTTTAAAATTTGGTTTGACAATATATCTAGCATTTTGTTTCAAGTTTGAAAGTTAAACCAAAATCAGCTAATCAGAGATGTATTAATTTAAACGTCTTTTACAGAACAGGGGTCCAAATACCATCAAGCACAATTTGTTTGTGAAACATTAATTTTAGATAATGAAATTATTGATCGAAACTACCGTTATTTCATTTATGTTTAATTATGATTATAAAAAGGAAATTGAAAAATATAACAGATATATAAGATTTATAACAATTAATGACAAACCTTAATAAAATACACATGTAAATTAAAATTACACAATATTTGCTAAAGACAACCTTCTACCTTTAAAATGTGAGATTACTTTTTAAGACAAACAATTAATAACTCAGTGAATGAATAAGCACACCAAAAAAAAAAAAAGTAATAAAAACATAATAAAAACATTTTTTTTAAACCAATTAGACAACTCTTTCAAACTATAATATTGGTGGTGGGGGGAGGGATTGCTATTATTATCTGACAGGATTAAAACATTATTTGTGTTTATAACTTTTTTTTATGTTTATGGATTAAGGGACAGAAAACAGATTTTGTAGCAGATGAATAGTATTTTTTATGTTTTACCTCCTGAATATAGGAAATTGTGAGCAAGTTCTGCTTGCTCAGGCGTTACCCATTCCCCTAAAAAATTTGATAAGGATATATGTAAAGTATATATATACATTTGTATAAGTTAATATTACACAATAGTTAATATACATATACATATAAATATAATATATTTATATTGTACATGCAGTTGCGGAATATGTACGTAATTTATTAAATGATTGTAATTGGCGATTCCATTTAACAACTTATATATGCTAAACAAAAATTAAAATAACGTAAATTAAATAAAGAACTAGATTAGATATTAGAAATATAGAGATGGACGAAATATTTAATTCTCAAAAGACCGTGTTCTTGTGTTCTTTACAAACAAACTAAGTACATATATGCCATAATTTGAGACATCAGCTATTGAGGGAGCAACCCTGAAGAGAATAGGTCTCGTTGGTTAACATAATTGGAAACCGAATGTAAATGAAAGAGTGAAGAAAGCTGAAAAATCATAAAAAATTTGCGAAGAGATTTTTGAAATAAATTCTTTGCAGTCACTATTAGAATTGTTTGGAGAAACTTTTTGCATCAAAACATTTTTTGTTTGAGACCGACGAAAAAAGTCAAAAAAGTTGACTTTAAAAAAATTCTAAATTTTTTCAATGGGTACTTAATGGGTTTAGGGAAGTTTTGTATCATTCAAATGACCTTTCCATTGATGCCAAAATTTACATGAAGTATGTTCAAATTATGAGTAGAATTAACTTTAGTTTTGTCAAAATACTTATGCCCACCAGTGTGCATGGACAATCAGTGAAATGAGAGCCCCTTTGGCCATGGCCAAGCATCAACAACTAAGAATCCATCCAAATGACAGTTACGATTGGCATCAAATTCCAGCATTGAATACAGGTTATCAGTATCGTTGCGAGCTCATTGATGTATCGAAAGAGGTAGGAGGAAGCCCCCAGTGCGCACTAGTCACCCCTAGAACAGGCATAGTTCCTAGCAATTTATAGGTCTAGATTTAGAGTGGGAAGTCCTTATGACAGATTTCGTATCCTTTTGTTGTACAGTATGCTGCTAGTTTGATGTTATGTCCCTTTTTCAATGCTTTCATATTTTCAAATAAATTATAAAAGTACCATGAAGAACGTAAAGAGTAGGCAGGCAGTAATCACCTGTTCGAGTTTCATAACTTATGCACTTCTTCTATTATTTATTTTATAAATTTTTAAAAACTTAATTCTAATGATATAAGTGAGTGCGTTCCAAAATTCTTTTTATCCAACAGCCATTTATTACCACTCTAAAGAAGTGACTTTTACACAATGAATAAATAATTATAGGTAATGGCTATAAAAATGCTCGTAGTACTGTGGACAAAAATAAAACTGATGCCAAATAATAGCTTACAACCTTATCCCTTAGCGATTATATGAGATCTCACTCTATAGCCTCTCACAATCAACTACTACCTCGACTTTGGTGATAGCTGGGTAGGTACCTGCTACGTCGACGCATCAAATAGCGTAAAAATGTATGTACTTCCAAGTAAAGCTTCTGAAAATTTAAAAAAATTTCTATGCAGAAATGTACTACACATGTACCTACTTTTAATTAATTATAGTTTCCACTATTGGAAAGCAATAACGTAGGTGTGAGGTATTGTGATTTTGAATTTAAAACATATAGCTCTATATCTCTTTTTTTTTTCTTAAAATTTCAGAAAATTCATGTATTTTCCAGTAGGTAGTATCTTATCTTATTTGATCTATATATTATGTAATTATGGATAAGAGCTTTGGAACAAACTCACTAATATGAAAAAGAGAAAAATGTCAAAAGCAACTTGGTCTGCGACTTTTTAATTTAACATACCTTCCACAATAACTACACATTCCGTTTCATCTGTGCCATGGCAGTTGGTAGCAATACAAGTGTATTTTCCTGAATCTGACGGCTTACAATCAATTATCTCCATTGTGACAACACCATCCGAATGTGTCATCGAGTATTCATACTTGTTAAGCTCTCGTTTATCCTTATACCATTTAACGGTTGGTACGGGCTTTCCACTTAAGCAGCATAATAGCTTGCATGTGTCGCGAGCTTGCATGACACGCGGACGTAATAGGAATGTAAAACTAGGTGCCGATTCGGACTCCTCCTGCCAGAAAGTATATGGCAGTGGTTCACGTCTTCGCACTGGTGTCGACTCATGTCTATAAACTGGTTGTTGCTTTGGCAATGGTTGAACGTTAAGGAATACGACTTCTTCCCGTGAGCCGTAGTGATTTTCAGCACGAATAATGTACTCTCCACGATCTTCGAGTTTTACACGGTTGATAATAAAGTAGTAATCGTCACCAGTATAGCGTTTCATGAATTTAACGCTTTGCCGAAGCTCTTGGTTATTATGGGTCCACGTTAACGTTGGGGTAGCAACAGCAATGCAACGGCAATAGAATTTAACGCTTTGGCCCTCATAACAAAATTGTGATGATGGCCGAATGACAAATCGAGGAGCTGCTTGACGTCTATCAATTGATGTATCGTGGATTTTGTATTTCTCCATTAAGAGTTTGCGGAGAGAAGAATACTCCGAGAGTCGGCCAATTGGAAGTAGATATTTATTAAAGTCTTCATACTTTTTGCGAAGCTTGTCGCGGAAAGCAAGATATCTCTCGCGCGCTATCTTTTGTGTACGATCGCTGTGATCACCAGTTAGCCATGGATGCAGTAAGCATTCATGTGCTGTCATACGTTTCTCCTTGTTAGCTATAAGTAGTGAGCGGATGAAGTCTTTGGCTTCTTCGGAAATATGTCGGAAAGCTTCTTCGTCAAAGTCCCAATCACATGCCTTTACATTTTTAAGTGTCGAGATATCGTTATCCCCGGCGAATGGCGAGAGTCCACTCAAACTATCGGACGAAACGGATAATCAGGTTATATGAAAAAGAAAAATAATGATATGTTTTGAATGATTTTTGCCTGTGGCGATGTGTGTTGGATAAGTTAAGTTATAGACAAATTTAATACTTACAGGACATACGATAGAACACCAAGAGCCCACATGTCAGTATAGAAACCTACTGGATCGCGGTTCACTATTTCTGGAGCAGCAAATTCTGCAGTTCCAGTTGTTATTTTAACTACTTCATTTGGATCCAATCTTGTGGCGAGTCCAAAGTCAATTAATTTGACATTTGTGCTTCTTCGAGTTTGACACATAATGTTCTCTGGCTTAATGTCTAAGTGAATGATATTCTTTTCATGCATGTGTTTTACACCCTCACACACTTGGCGCATATAGTTTATAACTTCGGCCTCTGACATGCTGTAACCTTCATCGGTAATACGCTCAAAGAGCTCACCACCAGACAAGCTGTTAAGAGAAATGTTTGATAATATGCAGCTTATAAGATTACATACAAATAAGTACTTACAATTCAAAGATAAGGACCATTTCATCGTCATCTTCAAATGCGTCGTGGAGATTTATCAATTTCTGATGGTGTAATTGGTTCATGATATCAATCTCGCGGCGAATTAAGTCCTTTTCTATTTCGTGTGATACGGGGATGAATTTGGCAGCGAAAATATTGCCGGTGCTGCGTTCACGGCAACGATGTACCACTCCGAAAGCACCAGTGCCGATTTCTTCAAGAATATCGTAGCGATCATATACGCTGTCGTGTGAGATCTCAACAGGTTGCGGCACGTATTTCGAGTAAACATCGAATACGTACGAATCGTAGTCTTTTATGGGACCGTCAGCTTTGCCCCGAACCTTTTTACCGTTTTCATCGATTTCCCATTTCTTTTCCTGTCTCTTCTTCTTCCCTGTGTCCTTGGTCATAACTAACGTGCTGACTTCTGACGAATCGGAGCGTCCATATATGTTCTCTGCATAGACTCTAAACTCGTATTGATGTCCTGGCGCAAGACCGGTGACAGCCATCGACGTAAATCTAGTATTTCCGACACGGATCCACGATGACATTGGATGTTCGCGTTTTTCAACTAAGTAATTTGTAATGTTTGACCCACCATCCCAAACCGGAGTTTTCCAGCTCAGCGAAAGTGAGTCTGTTCCAATATTTTCGACCAATGGGAATCTTGGTGGGTCAGGACGATCGCTTATTTGTATCTTAATTATAGCCGCATCTGAACCAAGTTCATTTTCAGCAGTGATGCGGTACGGTCCTGAGTCAAGCTTAGAACCGTCTCGAATTGTAAGTATAGCATGGCGTTCCTTTACTTCCACATGATAGTGACCACCAGATTCAATAACTTCACCTTCCCGAATCCAGCTGATACGTGGTTTCGGGAAACCGGTGAAGGGAATCTTAACGACCACATTCTCACCCTTATCGAAGTATGCCGTATCACGGAATCTAGGTGGCACATTTAATTTTGGTGCAGCTAAAGAAAAATTAAAAGTTATTTACTTATTCAATTCCAAGAAAACATATCACTTACTCATAATAACAAGAGGAGCCCTGGTTGATTTTGCGCCTGCTTTGTTAACTGCTCGACAGACGTATTCATCTGCGTCCTCACCAAATACATCGTTGATTGTGAGGAAGTAATTATCACCTTCAGAGTACATGTGATACCTCGCGCCATTCGTAATTTCACGTGCTCCCTTATACCAAGTAATGACGGGCTTTGGTACACCGGTGATTTGGCATGAAAACTGGGCATTGTGATTTTGTATGCAGTTAGCATCGCGCAGTGGTTTTACAATCAATGGTGGTGTGGCAGCCTTAGGATCAACAATCTTCACAGATGTGGATGCGGTTGATTCCTTTGACAGACCAGCCTCATTTTGCGCAAATACACGGAATTCATATTGACGGCCTTCAATAAGATTTGGACAGTTGATTTGAGTGGTGGGACAGATTGTAACGTTAACACGTCGCCAGGTGGAGCTACCAACTTCACGTTTGTCGATCCAATAGCCCTGAATATGAGCACCGCCGTCAGATTCTGGTTTTTCCCATTCTAAATGCACAAACTCTTCTCCGATCTCTGTGACTGTTGGCACACCAGGTGGTGATGGTGGATCGAATGGTGCTTTTGCTTTGACTGGATTCAAGCCCTCTAAGGCAGGACCCATGCCATTTTCATTTACAGCCATAACACGGAAGATGTACTCTTGATTTTCCGTTAGGCCTTGAACAACGTATGATAAGTCCTTACAGAAACTCGAAACGGTAATCCAGTGCGATGAAGTTACATCCTTACGCTCAACAACATAATGTGTTATGCGTAAACCGCCATCGTAAGTTGGAGGACGCCATGTCAGGGTACATGAATGTTTGCTGATGTTAGAAACACCCATTGGGCCAACAGGGATTCCAGGTAAGCCAGTAATGCGGACATCAAAATTACCAGTAGCGGTTCCGCTATCGTTACTAAATTCGATAGCATATAATCCGCCATCATCTTTGTTTATATCACGAATGCAAATGGCAACGTAGTCATCGAAAATTGTATATTTGAAATGTGGTGAGTCCAAGAGTGTCTCATTATTCTTGGTGATAGTTACTTTCATGGGTTGATCGCCTGTGTAATAAATCTTTATCTTACTGTTGTCGTTCTCAACAAGGAATAAGTCATTGGGAATCCTGGTGATCACTGGAGGCGATCCAATCTTGAGATGGCCGGTGGTATGAACGAAGCCCAGGGAATTAATGGCCTCGCATGTGAAGTCACCTTCGTCGGTGGATTGCACATCGGATATATGTAGTCGGAATACACCATCCTTGGTATCGGACGAGAATCGACCACCCATTTTGATTTCTTTTCCATTACGAAGCCATCTTGCTGCTGGTTCCGGCTTACCAGTAGCTTGACACTGCAGCATGAAATATTTGCCAAGTGGTGCAATACGATCTTGCAATCGGGTAACCCATTCAGGCTTTTCTCCACCCAGAACCTCACAGACCTTGATTGGCATAGTGCAGATGCTGGGCTCTGAGCGTCCCGCAGCGTTCACGGCGAAAATTCGGAATTCATAATCTCCCATTTCGATGAGATTAATAACAGTGTACTCAGTATCCATAACATTGTAGTCATTACATTTTACCCAAATGGCACCTCCAATATCACGGCGTTCAATAATGTAACCGGTGATGCGAGAGCCGCCGTCACTTTCAGGTTTAGTCCATTTAAGGTCCACATAGTTCTTTCCAACTTTAACAACTTGGGGAGTGCCGGGGGGTGATGGAACATTGAATTTACCCTTTAATTTGAATTTCATGGATGGAGGTGATGGTTTACTAAATCCAGCAGCATTTTTGGCTTTAATTCGGAATTCATACTCATGTCCGTTAGCCAGATTGTACAGTTGATATTTTGTGTCTTTGATAAGGAACTCATATGTGTTCCATGATGTATCATTTACAACGTCACGATATTCAATTTGATAACCTTGAATGCGAGAACCACCATCAGAAGATGGTCGATCCCAGATCAAAGTAACATTGCCAGAATCCCAATCGATAACCTTTGGTTGACCTGGAGCATCAGGCACTGTGAATTGGTATTTGGCCACGACCGGGTCTTCCATTTCCAATGGATCACTTAGACCATACTGGTTCTCAGCCCTAATGCGGAAATAGTATTTGCGATTTGGTTCTAGTCCCATAACATCGTAGTGTGTATTGCGAACAAAGCTGCTGACTTTGACCCATATACCATTATTGTCCATTTTTTCAACCACGTAATTTGTAATTGGTGATCCACCATCGTCAAGAGGAGTCTTCCATGAAAGCGAACAGGTATCTGGAGTAATGTCAGAAGCAAGAAGTGGGCCTTGAGGAACACCAGGTCTATCTACTACTGTCACATGGCAGGCAGCTGTATCGTATCCCTCAGAATTTGTTAACGTGATTTGATAGCAGCCAGTTTCAGAACGCTTTGCGCTTTTGTTATGGAACACGGTATTGTAATCCGTGGTTTCGAATTTGATTCTATCATCTTGGAATATATCCTTGTTGTTAACCGACCAAGATGGTTTTGGTTTTGGATTACCATTAAATGGCACTGTTATACGGAACTCTTCACCAGCGCAGACAATTATGTCACGTATTTTCAAGTCAGATGTTATCTTTGGAGCACTCGGTGGAGAGCGGCACACGATTCCGTCCGATGATGAACTGAACGGTCCTTGACCAGCAGCATTGACTGCGGCCACACGGAACTCATATTCTTGCCTTTCAATAAGATTAGAAATCTTGCATGTTAGATCGGGGCAGTGAGCTTGAATGGCCTTTGTCCATTTATCTTCTGAAAGAAGGCGCTTCTCGATGACATATCCGGTAATTGGTGAACCGCCATCATGTCGCGGCTTCGCCCATGTGATAGTGATGGAATCATCACTAGAGTCGATTCCCCTTGGGATGCCTGGGGCACCGGGAACATCGAATGGATGTCTTGCGCGAATTGGCTGTTCAGTGGCTGCCGGTTCGGATTGTCCGTATTGGTTCTCTGCAATAACGCGAAACTCGTAGTCTCTTCCAATGGTCAGATTTCGAATTCGTACGAAGGGTACTGTGCAGTAACTACTGACCTTCGACCAAGTTGGATTTCCCTTTTCTCGTTTTTCAATAATATAATTGCTAATTGGTGACCCTCCATCATCCTTCGGTGGGTTCCAGTAAAGTGTTAGTGCGTCTCCTGCAAATTCATCTGCTCGTAAGTTTGTGGGTGGTTTAGGACGATCAAGTACTCTGACGTTTATTGTCGCAGTATCGAAGCCTGATTCATTCTTTAACTGTAAGCGATATTGTCCGGAATCACTACGTTTGGAATTTTTAACTACAAAGCTCGCAGCATCATCAGTAAGGTTTTGGAACATTCGTTGGTCATCATCCAATATCAAGTCGTTAGCATACCATTGGGCGGTTGGCTTAGGGAAGCCAACGTATGGCACGTGAATGCTGAAATCTTCTCCAGCGCGGACAATAATGTCACGCACTCCCCCTAAATCCATGCGTGGCTTATTTGGTTGCTCTCCAATG
The DNA here is from genome assembly GCA_955612985.1 of Cheilosia scutellata. Taxonomy (NCBI): domain Eukaryota; kingdom Metazoa; phylum Arthropoda; class Insecta; order Diptera; family Syrphidae; genus Cheilosia; species Cheilosia scutellata. Next base: position 9,887,211 of record OY015315.1, on the reverse strand, counting down.
ATAATAGGATTGGATGGCTTAGACGGCTCGGAACGACCGACTTCGTTATCAGCAATTACACGGAATGCATACTCTTGGCCTTCCACTAAGTCCGGCACGGTATACAGAAGATTGTGTATAGGCGATTCGTTTATTGGTTTCCAGTCCTTGGCACCCTTTGGCTTTATTTCTAGGTAATAACCCTTAATCTTGGATTTACCATCACTTCGTGGTGGTCTCCAGGACAGGGTAGCACTGTTTTTGGTGATACGATCTGCTCTCGGTGGCTCTGGTGGATCAGGTCGATAACGTTGTAGCTGTGCTGTCACTGGCTCTGATGGCTTTGATGGTTTTCCTGGCCCGGCTTCATTAATGGCCGTTACACGGAACTCGTAACGTGATCCTTCACGAAGATCCTGCACTGTGTAACTGGTATTTGGCGTTGGGTAATTGTTGCACTTGATCCATTCGCCTCCACGTTCACGCCGTTCCACAATGTATCCAGTGATTGGTTTGCCACCGCAGTACTCTGGTGGATGCCATTCAAGGCTAGCTGATGATGGACTGTAAGCAACAACGTCTGGTTGGCTTGGAGCATCTGGTGGGTCAAATGGTGATTTAGCAATAACTGGTTTGCCTTCCAGTGGCTCGGAGACACCATAAATATTTTCTGCACTGACACGGAATACATATTTCTTTCCTTCAGTTAGACCCTTTACAGTGAAGGACGTCTTTGGACAGTAGCCAGGTACTGGGCGCCATCCATCGACTCCAAATTCAGAAAATTCAACAATATAGCCGGTTATATCACCACCACCATCATCCTTTGGTGGATTCCATGATAGTGATATGTGATCTTGAGCGGTTTCTGTGTAGGACAACGGACCTTGTGGTGGATCTGGTCTGTCAACAACAATGACTTGGATATCGGCACTGTCTTTTCCGAATGCGTTTGTGGCTGTAACGCTATAAGTGCCTGCATCCCCTCGAACGGAATCCTCAATTCGAAACACTGTTTCTTCTGGATTTGTTTCATATGATACCTTATTACTCTCAGGTAATTTAATACCTGACTTGGACCATTCAACTGTTGGTGTAGGTGCTCCAGCAATTGGGATGTGAATGTTGACAGGCTCCCCAGCGTGCACCTTGACCTTGCGTCCAACTAAGCCGTCCAAAAATAGTTTAGGCTTCTCACGCATAGGTTTGGCAGATAGAACTACCGATGGTTCTGATGGCTTACCATTGCCAGCTGCATTTACAGCTGATACACGATATTCATATTGATGGCCGTCAGCAACACGATCATCTGTATAGTTATTAAGTGGAACCGGCTCTGCATTAATCTTAATCCATCTTCCTGTAGCTTTATCGCGACGTTCAATGTCATAACCAATAATAGATGATCCACCGTTGCTGATTGGTGGACTCCATTTTATCGAAATGTGATCCTTATCGCTGTCTGTAAGTTCTGGTTTACCAGGCTGTCCAGGTGTGCTGTATTGGTTCTTGGCGATCACTGGCTCCTCTGAATTGAGCGGTTCAGATCGTCCTTGTAAGTTTTCTGCCATCACGCGGAACTCATATTGGGTACCTTCAAGCAAGCGTGGTACTACAGCATGATTGTATTTTGCGTTCACGTATGTTACAGCTGGCACCCAGCCTCCGCCGTGTGTCAAATCACGTTTCTCAATAACGTATGCTGAAATCTCTGAGCCACCATTGTCCTTTGGTGCTTTCCATGAAATAGTTACCGAGTTAGCAGTAATTTCCTCATACTCCATGGGTCCAATTGGTGGACCAGGACGATCGAGGACTATTAATTGGAATGAACCCTCATCAATACCTGAGTCGTTTCGTAGTAAAAGATGATATGTTCCAGAATCTTCGCGTTTGCAATTGACAGTATGGATAACAGTATGATGGCCAATCGAAGTGACCGTTGTACGATCGTTTGTTAAAACAGGCAATGAGTTGCGATCCCAAACTACTTCAGGGGTCGGTTCACCAATGAAGTCGATATCAGTGTGGAAGATAAGGCCGGCCTTGATGCGAATCTCGTGGAGTGGTGTAATGATCTTGGGTGCTAGGTATCGTGCCTTTGCTGTTACCATGTCTGATGGTTCTGATGGTTCTGATTGGCCTGCTGGGTTGACAGCTATTATGCGGAACTCGTATTCTTGACCTTCGGTTAAATCTGGTACAGTAGCAGCTGTCTTATTTGGCGGAACATGAACTACATTCACCCAGTATGGAGTACCCTTCTCCTTCTTCTGTATTATATATTCTGTGAGTGGAGCACCACCATCAGATGTAGGTTTGGCCCATTGTAAATCAACATGGTCACGGTCCCAATCGGTAACCTCTGGTTTTCCAGGCGCATCAGGTTCATCAAAATCGTTTTTAGCAATAATACTTTTGCTGGCCTCCAGTGGCTCAGACTCGCCAATTGCGTTAACAGCTTTTACGCGGAAGAGATACTCCTTTCGATGGACAAGACGAGTAACATCATGAACAAGGTGTGTACTCATACCTGCATCAGACCACGTGCCACGTGACATGTCCATCTTCTCAATAACATAGTGGAGAATTGGAGAGCCACCGTCATCCTTTGGTAATTGCCAAGTCAAATGGCAGCCGTCCTTTGTTATTTTTGATATGTCCAATGGTCCAATAGGTGGGCTAGGTTTGTCAAGAACGTTAGCGTTCGCAGACGCACTAAATTCGCCGTGTTCGTTTTTGAGTGTCAGTGTATAACGACCAGCATCCGTTCGAGCCGAAAAAGGGATTTCAAATGTAAGCTCGTTCTGGAACAGAGACATATCGACACGAGAGCTTTGCTCTATCGGCTTGCCATCAAACAACCAAGTGTAAGTGGGACGCGGTGAAGCTTCAATTGGTAATACCCATCCGAGGCGTTTACCAGCATGGACGGATATGTCTTCCAAAAGTTTTTTATCAAAGAATGGTGCAATAAATCGTGGTTTAGCTATAATAGATGCTGAAGGATCCGAAGGTTCACCTGGACCTCCTTTGTTTACAGCAATTACACGGAATTCATATACCTCGTTCTCAATCAAGTTTGGAACAGTAGCTTTAGTTTTACCAGCTGGCACTTCAACTGCTTTCTCCCATGGTCCGAACTTCGAACGCTTCTCAACAATATATCCAGTGATTGGAGTGCCCCCATCTTTCTTCGGTGCAGCCCATTCTAAATCAGCATGATCCTTATCCCAGTCGGTTGCTTGTGGTTGTCCTGGCTTCTCGGGACGACCGAATGGATCTTTGACAGTGATTGCTTGTGTTGTAGCAAGTGGCAATGATTCACCGAGTTTGTTAACTGCACGCACGCGGAAGTTGTAGTCGTGATTTTCAATAAGATTTTCAGCACGAATAGCCGTATCCGCGCATTCCCCTACTGGTATCCAGCGTAAGGTCTCTGTATCCATTTTCTCTACGACGTAATGTGTGATTTCTGAACCACCGTCATCCTTTGGTGGGCGCCAGCGGAGGCTGATCGAGTTTTTAGTAACTTCTTCAGGTCGCAATGGGCCTTCCGGTGGTGATGGAATATCCAAAACAGTAACGTTCACTATAGCTTTGTCCGTTCCATTAATATTACGTGCAACAAGAGTGTATTCTCCGGTGTCAGAACGCTTTGCATCAATCACTCTCAACTTAGTACGATAGTCTTCATTCGTAACCTTAACACGATCAGTGTTGAGTACCATGTTGTCCTTGTGTGACCATTCTTTGGTTGGTGGAGGTTCACCAATGACTGGTACATCGAACTCAAACACTTGTCCTGCTCGCACTTTGATATCAATCATGAATTGTCTATCAATTTTGGGTGCAAGATTCTTTGCTCTAGCAATATGAGGTTCAGTAGGATCACTTGGGGCTCCAGGGCCAGCTTTGTTGACAGCTTTTACACGGAATTCGTATTTCACGCCTTCAACCAAATCTGGTACTTTTCCTGTAGTAACATCACCTTCCACTTCAGCGCATTTTTCCCAATCAGGACTGTATTTATCCTTCTTTTCAATAATGTAACCAGTAACGGGTGAACCACCGTCCTTCTCTGGCCGTTCCCACTGTAATTCGACAAAGTCTTTATCGTAGTCCTTAATAACTGGAGTTCCTGGCTTTGTAGGCTCATCATACGGATTCTTAGCTTCTGTTGCATGCGGTGTGGTTAATGGGTCTGATACGCCCTGTCGATTGCGGGCCCGTACACGGAATTTGTATTTGTGTCCTGGTGTCAAGCCATCTACCTTTAACTTTGTACTAGGACCAGTGGTTTCACCAGCTGGCACCCACCGTCCTGTGATTTCATCGAGTTTTTCAACGACATAGCTTTCAATTGGTTGGCCGCCATCATCATCAGGTGGTGACCATTTGAGTGTGCAGCAGTCAGCGTGCACGTCTTCCACCTTTAATGGACCGTTAGGTGGAGCAGGTCTGTCGATGACGATAACCTTCACGTCAGCTGTATCGGTTCCGTTGATATTTTCAGCGGTAATGGTATACGTACCGGCGTCAGCTCGACTAGCATTTCGAACAACCAATTTTGTATTATAATCAACGTGTTGAACTTTAATGTGATCACTTGGGTAAACTTCACGTTTGTTGAGAATCCATTTCGTTTTTGGAGCAGGTTCTCCTGAAACTTTAATATCATACGTGAAGTTCTGACCGGCCTTGATTCGAACCTCAAGAAGATTAGTCCTATCAATAAGGGGTGCCTTGTTTCGTGGCTTCGCAATAATTGGTGGAGTAGCATCACTTGGTTCCCCAGGACCTGCTTTATTAACAGCAACCACACGGAACTCATAGGCTTGTCCTTCAATAAGATCGGGAACAGTTGCCTTGCATTGATCAGCTGGCACTTCCACAGCCTTCTCCCATTGTCCGTATTTGTCCTTCTTTTCAACAACATATCCAGTGATTGGTGATCCACCATCGCCTAATGGGGCAGTCCATGCTAAATCGACATGATCCTTATCCCAATCAATAGCGCGCACGTTTTCTGGTTTTCCTGGTTCATCAAATGGATTTTTGGCAATAATAGTCTCGTCAGCAACTAATGGGGCGGATTCGCCTTCAGCGTTTACAGCGACTACGCGGAATTTATATTCTCCACCGGGTGTCAGTCCAGTTACATTGGCTTGTGGCTCAGTTGCGCGGCAAACGGGAACCCAACAGCCTGTTTCAGGATCCATTTTGTCAATTTGGAAGTATTCAATTGGAGTGCCACCATCATCCTTTGGCCTTTTCCACTTAAGATGACATCCTTCTTTGTGAATGTCTGATATTTGGAGTGGTCCTTCCGGCGCCGTTGGCTTATCGGTAACAACCACGTTTACTGTCACTGTATCCTTACCGGAACTGTTGGTTGCGGTAACAGTATACTCACCGGAGTCAGATCGTTTTGATGGCCTTATCACTAATTTAGTATAATAGTCAGGGCTATCAATTGTCACATTCTTGCCTGATTGCAATGGGCAATTAGAAAATCTCCATTCAACCTTCGGTGCTGGCTCTCCAATAATATTTGCATCAAACTTAAGTGGAGTTCCAGCTGATATTGTAACGTCACGTAGATTGCGACGATCGATTTTCGGTGCTAAATAGCGTGGCTTAGCAGTGAAGGTTTTGCCTGGCTCAGAAGGTTCTGACTGTCCTGCTTTGTTAAGAGCGATAACACGGAATTGGTATTCGTTACCTTCGATTAGACCATTCACAGTAGCAACCGGAGTGGGTGTATCGGTTTCGCAAGCCTTTTCCCACATCGGGCTGTATTTGTCCTTCTTTTCGATAATATATCCTGTAATTGGTGAACCCCCATCACTGGCTGGCTCAGCCCAAACGAGTTCCACATGATTGGCAGACCAATCGGCGGGCTCTGGTGCCCCAGGCTTACTAGCATTAGCTATAGAATAAATACAACATATAGATAAATGCTACTATAAGGATTCAATCTAAACTCACTGAATGGATCTTTTGCTACTATGGTTCCGAAAGTCTCTAGTGGCTCTGATTCTCCTTCCTTATTGAGTGCTTTAACTCGGAATTTGTATTCATGTCCCGGTATTAGACCATCCACGGCAAATTCGGGACTATCAGATTTACCAACTGGTAACCAAATGCCTGTATCAGGATCGTATTTTTCAACAAGGTATCCGTCAATTGGTTCACCACCGTCATCCTTTGGTTTTTTCCATTTGAGTTTGCATCCTTCCTTGTGAACATCAGAGACCTCAAGTGGTCCTTCAGGTTTGCCAGGCTTACCTTTAACAACAAAAAGCAATGCGTTATTATTCAGCAATTAAAAAAAAAAATGATCGACAAATTACTTATGATATTGATCTCAAACTCAACGGTGTCCTGACCATGCTTGTTATGAGCAGTTATTTTATAGGTACCAGTATCTTTACGCTTAGGACTGTCATTGAAAAACTTCGTGTTGTATGGAACATTTTCAACTCGACAGTGTGATGACAAAGGAATAGATTTACCATTGTGGGACCATACAACATCTGGTGGAGGTTCACCAATAATTTTAATGTCCAAAAATATTGGTTCGCCTTCCTTGACATTGTATGTATGAATATTTCTGCGATCAATTTTAGGAGCCACTAAAGACGATATAAATATGGTTTAGGTTTATTTATAGATATTAATTTTATCTTAAGACTTACATTTTCTTGGCTTGGTAGTGACGGGTTTGCTAGCATCGCTTGGATTACCCGGTCCCGCAGCATTAATGCCACGAACTCTAAACTCGTATTCTACGTTTTCATCGAGACTAGGGACAGTAGCTTTGCATTCACCACCAGGTGGTGGAGCTGCAACCTCAACTGCTTTAACCCATTTACCTGTACCCTTTTCACGTTTCTCTATAGCATATGCGGTAATTGGTGAGCCACCATCGTTGAGTGGCGGGTTCCATTTAAGATCAACATGGTCCTTATCCCAATCGGTTGCTTCTGGAGTTCCAGGTTTACCAGGCTCATCTTGAAAAAAGAAAAAAATATTTTATTAGCAGCATAGCTATTAAGTACATATTTAGGACATACCAAATGGATTCTTAGCAATAATTGGTTTGTCAGTCTCGAGCGGCTCAGATTCACCTTCGGTATTCACGGCCAATACACGGAACTTGTACTCCTGATCAGGGACCAAGTTATTGAGCTCTGCAAATGGCTCCTTAAAACGGCCACTTGGTAACCATCGTCCTGTTTCTGTGTCCATTTTCTCTACGATATAATGGTCTATTGGTAGGCCACCATCATCCAATGGTGGATTCCACTTCAACTTACAGCCCTCTTTGTGGATATCGCTGACACGAAGTGGACCTTCCGGCTTACCTGGCTTATCTAAGACTGTAATTTCAATTGTGGCTTCATCATGGCCGGAATCATTTTCAGCTTTCAAAGTATATTTGCCGGTGTGGTTCCGTTTGGCAATTGGTATGTTAAATTTAGTACGATATGGCTCCATATCAATGATAATTGTATCATCGTCTTCAATGCGGGCTTTGTTATGATACCAGGTTTTATGTGGTGGGGGTTCACCAGATACCTTAATATCCAAGCGCACATGTTGTCCAGCCTTGATCGTAATGTCTTTGAGATTTGTGCGGTCGATTTTTGGTGCAGCAAAACGATCCTTAGCGAGCATTGTATCTGATGGCTCTGATGGCTTACTCTGGCCACCCTTGTTTACTGCTTTTACGCGGAATTGGTATTTTTGACCTTCAATCAAATCATTTACGCGGGCTTCGCATTTCGGTGTATTCGTTTCGAGTATTTTTTGCCATTTGTTTGTAAGATTATCTTTCTTTTCAATTATATAGCCTGTAATTGGTGCGCCATTGTCATCGGCTGGAGCACGCCATTTGAGATCTGCATGGCTGCGAGACCAATCTTTAAGTTCTGGTTTACCAGGTGTATCAGCAGCTTGGTATGGATTTTTGGCCGTAATTGGTGACTCAGTTATCAGTGGTTCTGATTCACCTTCGTTATTTACAGCTTTGACGCGGAACATGTATTCCTTTCCATCTGTTAAGCCTGTCACATCCGCTTCTGGGGTCTTACTGACACATACGGGAACCCATCGTCCAGTCTCAGTATCCATACGTTCAACAACGTAATGATCTATTGGCTCTCCGCCATCATCTTCCGGTTTGTCCCAAGTTAGGTGAACGCTTTCAGCAGTTACATCTCCAACCTTGAGCGGGCCTTTCGGTGTTGATGGTTTGCAAACAACTTCAAGCTCTAAGTCGACCGTATCGGTACCCGAATCGTTTTTAGCAGTAACCGTATACACTCCTCTATCGGCGCGCTTTACCTTGGATATGATGAATGTTGTCTTATAATCTTCATTTTCAATTTTGATGCGATCTGCAGTTTTAAGAGGTTCACCCTTATATGTCCATACAACTTTTGGTGCTGGTTCACCTTTAACATTGGCGTCTATATGTAGCAATTGACCACTGCGCAAAGTTTTCTTTTGTAAATTCTTACGATCAATACGTGGCGCAAGGAATCTTGGTTTGGCAATAACTGATTTCGAAACATCACTAGGATCACTGGGACCAGCTTTGTTTACTGCCACAATTCGGAATTCATATTCATGTCCTTCTTCTACATTGCTAACAGTTCCTGAGGTATGATCCCCTGGTACTGTTGCTGCATCTACCCATGCACGTCCAGATTTATCTCGCATTTGAATCACGTATTTCTGAATAGGTGCACCACCATCACTTTTTGGCGGAGCCCATGATAAGTCAACAAAGTCTTTGTCCCAGTTCGTAGGTTCTGGTCTTCCAGGTTTGTCCGGTTCATCGAATGGATTCTTTGCGATGATTGGCTTATCAGTCTCCAAGTCTTCAGATTCTCCTTCTTTATTGACTGCACGTACTCGGAATTTATATGGTTTACCTTCTTGTAATCCAATAATTTTCGCCTCCGGTTCTGAACTTTTTCCACATGGCAACCACTGTCCCGTGTGAGGATCGAGTTTTTCGATTTCATAATAATCAATAGGTGCACCGCCATCGTCTTCAGGCTTTTTCCACTTAAGCTTACATCCATGTTTAGTGATATCATTAACTTCGAGTGGACCCTTAGGTTTGCCCGGTTTTCCAAGAACAGTTACATCTAGTTCTGCGACATCTTCACCAACTTCGTTTTTGGCCTTAATTGTGTATTTTCCACTTTGCACGCGTTTGGCACGCATCACAAAGAATTTTGTGTTATAGTCTACATTGTCAACGCGTAGGTTATCATCAGTAGCAAGAGGCTGGTCTTTAAATAACCACTCTACCGTGGGGGCTGGTTCACCTTTAATGTTGATATCAAGACTGATAGAGAGACCTGCCTTGACAATTACGGGCTTAAGATTAGTACGATCGATATGTGGCTTCACTGAAAAGGAATAACAAATTAAAACAAATTAGCTTATGAAATATTGCGTGGATTATAATAATTATATGACTCACAAAATCTGGGCTTCGCTGTATGCCAGTTGGTTTGCTCTGATGGCTCTGAAGGTCCCGCCTTATTGACAGCGCGTACGCGGAATTTATATTGTTGACCCTCTTCCAGTTTATTTACGGTGCCCTTGCAAATAGGTCCATCAATCTCGGCAGCCTTGACAAACTGGCCAGAGTCCTTATCCATAACTTCAATTATGTATCCAGTAACTGGTGCTCCACCATCTCTTATTGGCGGCTCCCATTTTAATTTTACGTGGTGCTCATCCCAGTCCTCCAGTTCTGGAAGTCCAGGCGCTGCAGCAACATCATAAGGATTTTTGGCTACAGTAGCTGATTCAGTTTCCAGCGGTTCGGATTCTCCCTCCTCGTTTACAGCCTTAATTCTAAACTGATAAGCATGATTGGGCTCGAGACCCTTAATTTCTTGTTCGGTTTTCTCGGGATCAACATGCCCACAGGGTGTCCAACGGCCAGTTGTAGCATCCATTTTTTCAATGACGTATCCGGTGAGCGGTACCCCGCCGTCGTCCTTTGGTTTCTTCCATTTCAATTTACAGCCTTCTTTGTGGACATCGCTAACTTCGAGCGGACCTTCAGGCTTGGCCGGTTTGTCAAGGACCAAGATTTCAATGGTTGCTTCGTCGACACCGTTTATATTTTCAGCACGTAATGTATAAACTCCACTTTCTTTACGGGAAGTGTCTAATAGCGTAAGTTTTGTGTTGTAGTCTTCATTTTCAATGCGAGTATTGCCGGTAGCAAGTAGTTCATTTTCCTTAAAGGACCAGGTGAGTACTGGTGGTGGTTCACCGCGAACATCGACATCGAGTTTCACAATTTGTCCTGCTCTAACCTTTAAGTTCTTCATCTTCTCACGATTGATAGTTGGTTTCACTGCAATGAAAGCGTAAAAAAAAGAAAAAAGGGCAGGGAAAAAGGAGAACGGTGGAAAATTGAAGAGCAATTATTGAAATATATTTATCAAAACTGGACTTGGCGTGAATAAGCTTTGCAGTTAATACAAGGGCTTGAATAGCAATATATGAATATGTGAGAGGTTCCATCAGCTAAGAAAAGTAAGGAAACTATTCGTTTTTCTTTTTTTTTCTAAAGGCTTTCAGCAAATTAATCAATGTAATCAATGTAAGCAATGAGAAGCAGTTACTTGGTGGATAATAATCTTACAGTTTCTTGGCTTGGCAAGATGTGGTTCCGTAGGTTCACTTGGTTCGCCAGGGCCAGCCTTATTGATCGCACGTACACGGAATTGATAAGTATTACCCTCTTTTAAACCATCCACTGTGGCATTTGGTGCGGGTCCCTAAATAGCAATGGAAATAGAACTCAAGTTATTATCAAATTATATTAAAATGTTTCGGCGGTGTCTTACGTCAGTGGTGAGAACCTCATCCCAATGGGGTGAAAATTTATCTTTCTTTTCTATTACATATCCAGTTATTGGCGCTCCACCATTGTCCTTCGGGGGTTCCCATTTTAATTTAACCATATTCTCGTTATAATCATCAATAGCTGGAGTACCAGGCTTACCAGCTGCATCATAGGGATTCTTAGCAATAATACTATCTTTAGTTTCCAACGGTTCGGACTCGCCCTCATCATTTATAGCTTTAACACGGAATTGATATTCGTGACCTTCCTGTAAGCCTTTAATCTCCAACTCGGTATCATTGCCTGAGGTGCGCCCAGCAGGAACCCACCGGCCTTGAGCCTTGTCGAATTTTTCAATTTGATATGCGGTTATAGGTTTGCCGCCATCATCTTCCGGTTTCTCCCATTTAAGTTTACATCCATCTTTAGTAATGTCATTTACTTTTAGTGGGCCTTTAGGCCTGCCTGGAGCTGCTAGGACGTTCACTTCCACTTCTGCTTCATCCTCACCGTGCTCATTGACCGCCTTGATTTTGTAAAGGCCAGTGTTTTTGCGGACGGAGTCAATAATTGACAATTTGGTGTTATAATCAACGTTCTTTATTTCAACATTCCCTTCGGAGGGAAGCTCTTTGTCGTTTTGATACCAGGTGATTTTTGGTGGAGGCTCACCGCGGACATTTACGTCATATTTAATTGGCTTCCCAGATCGAATAATGAATGGTTTCAAATTTGTGCGATCAATTCTTGGTTTTACTAAATGAAAAAAAAAGAAGCAGAGCGTATTTGATGTATTAGGTTAAACAATGACTAAGAATATGTGGTTTCATTAACTTACATGCTTTGTATTTAATCATTTGCATTTTGCTGGCATCTGATGGTGGGGATGGGCCTGCCTTGTTTACTGCCACAATGCGGAACTGATATTCTCCATACTCCTTCAAATCATCGACCTTTGCTTCAGTCATACTGCCTGGTACCTCCCCAGCTTTCTCCCAATCTGGCTTGTTTTTATCCTTCCTCTCAATTATATATTTCTCAATTGGAGCACCACCGTCATTATTTGGTGGATTCCATTTTAGCTGCACACTATGATTATCATAGTCAACAACCTCGGGTGTACCTGGTTTGTTGGGTTCATCGAATGGATCTTTGGCAACAACACCCACTAAGGTAGTCAGTGGCTCTGATTCTCCTTCCGCATTAATTGCTGTTACACGGAACTGATATTCTGATCCAGGATTCAAGCCAGTCACATCAAACTCTGGTGGCTCCTTATCGCCTGGTAAACGTCCCACACGAATCCACTTTCCGGTAGCTGTGTCCATTTTTTCGATTTGGTATTCCTGAATTGGCACACCACCATCATCTTCAGGTTTCTTCCATGCCAATTTACAACCTTTAGCGTGTACATCAGAAACAGATAGTGGTCCTTTTGGACTGCTTGGTTTACCCAAAACAATAAGTTCCACTGTCTCAACATCAGTACCATTTCGATTTTCAGCTTTTAGCGTATACTTTCCGCTATCTTTGCGAACACAATGTGTGATTGTAAAATTGGTATGATAGTCGATATTTTCGATTTTAATGCGATCGGTATTAGTCAATGGAACATCGTCACGCCAGCTCCATTTAAGAGTTGGTACTGGCTCACCAATCACATCAACCGACCATTTGTGGGTACGCCCAGTCTTGATTATGACCTTCTTGAACGTGGATCGATCGATTTGAGGTTTAACTTTTTATTTTTAATACAAGAAGGTAAATAAATTGACATTGAAATTAAAAACTTGAATGAAAAATAAACTTTCGGCCAGGTTAGAAGCTCAATTGCAATGGTTAATGATAAGCGTAGCGGGTCATAATACTAAGGTTTATCTAAAAAAAATATTTATTGCTCTAAGTTGCTAAATCCAGAGCGACCAAGTTAAGAAGGACAATCCGGTAGACAAAAAACACAATACAGGTTTACGCCATTATTAGTTATAGGTTACTTCTTCAAAAACAATAGATTCTGAACTGCTAAAGCTAATAATATGGTAGCACAACGTAAATTTAATAGCGAAAATAACTTCAAAATCTAAAAAAAAAAATACAAAAAATGTTTTCTTCTTAAACTTAAAGTTGTGATATATGATTAATATGTTTACTTTCATAAATTTGTACACATTTTTGAATTTTGTCTTATAACTAGAGTGACTGATTTCATTGTATACTAAAATTTAAATTTTCGTACATGGTATGAGGTAGTAGGTACTTACTCATAGACTAAGAATTTAATTAACACCTCCATCATATTAAAATTTTGTATATCTTTTTATTAAAATTATAGTTTTTGAAAGGTAAACCAGTTTGGATACGAAAGCGTAATCATTGTATTAATCGCAAAGCTTTTGCACGCATTTAATTATTAAATAAAAATAAATAATATTATAAATGTAGAGAGTTGTAATAACTTACGATTTTTATGTTTACATAAATGGTTATCAGTAGGCTCGGATGGTTGTGATGCGCCGGCCTTGTTAACAGCTCTAACTCGGAATTGATATACCATCTTTTCTTTAAGTCCATCAACCTTACATGCAGGTTCTGGTGTCTCAGTTTTTGCAACTTCAGTCCAGTCTGGAGAGAATTTATCTTTCATCTCAATCAAGTAATGTGTAATAGGACGTCCACCATCACTTGGTGGCCTTTTCCATTTCAATGTAACCGACTGATTATCATAATCATCAATTTCGGGTTTACCAGGTTTACTTGGTTCGTCGTATGGATTCTTAGCTATTATACTATCAGTAGTCTCGAGCGGCTCAGACTCGCCTTCCTTATTAATAGCTTTTACACGGAACTTGTAGCTCTTATTTGGCGTTAGTCCCTTGAAATTGAACGAGTTCTCATCAGGACCAACTTCACCTGCAGGTATCCAACGACCAGTATCTTCATCCATACGTTCTAGAGCATATCCCGTAATTGGGCAGCCGCCATCATCCTCTGGCCTGCGCCATTTTACCTTTACGTGATCTGAGCGAACTTCTTCGGGTTCAAGGGGGCCACCCGGTGCAAGTGGACGATCAAGGACAATTACATCGGCAGCAGATTCAATAGTGCCCGAACTGTTTGTTAGAACAATTTTGTATTTACCAGTATCCTTACGAATTGCCTTTCGTATCGTGATTGCGGAATTACGCTCATACTGGTCAAGTGTGATGCGCTGATTATCTATTACTATTGTTTCATCTCCCTTTACCCACTTCGCTTCCGGCTCTGGTTCTCCATCGTATTTAATGTCGAATCTAATTGTCTGTCCCTTCTTGACAGTAACATTCTTCAATTGATCACCTACTATGAATGGCTTAACAAATCGGCATTTAGCAATGATAGTCTTTGTACTGTCGCTCGGTTCACCAGGACCAGCCTTATTAACAGCACGGACTCGAAATTCGTATTGTTGGCCTTCTTTGAGACCATCAACGGTTGCAGCCAAACAATCAGCAGGAACTTCCTTGCCTTTGACCCAATCGTTGCTGAACTTTTCTTTGTATTCTAGTATATAACCCGTAATGGGTGCACCACCATCGGATTCTGGAGGGGACCATGTCAAATCGGCATGATCCTTATCCCAGTCGACCACATCTGCATTCTTTGGTTTACCAGGTTCATCCCATGGATCTTTAGCAAGGATAGCATTTTTAAATGCAGCCGGTTCACTAGGACCAATTTTGTTCACAGCACGAATACGGAATCTGTACTGTTTTTTTGGTACTAAATCTTCAATTTTTTTCTTGCATGGTTCATCTGGTAGAACCTCAGCGACATTCTCCCATTGCTGTTTTTTGCTCAAATCTTGCCGTTCGATAATGTATTTTAGAAGTGGGGCGCCACCGTTGTCTTCGGGTGGTTTAAATGAAACCACACACGAGGTTTGGAATACATCGGTTACGTCAACATCACGTGGAAGAGATGGAACATCCTGCATTATGATATTAACATTCTTAACGTCTTCACCTTGTCCGTTGGATAACTTAATTTGGTAGGGGCCAGATTGATCACGAGTAGGTTTCTTGATTTTAAATACCACTTTATCACCTTGAACAGAAACTTCAACATCTTTCACTGGCAATTGTTTGTCGTCCTTGAAGAGCTTAGCCTCAACTGGGGTTTGTTTTGTACCGGAAACTAAAATTTAGAAATAAACATTAGCTTTGCACAATTGTAAAAGCTGACAAACTTGAACAATACTTTACTGCTTAAATGGTCTAATCATAATGGCATGGAAAAAGTTTGGCAAGAAGTCAATCAGACAATGACCATATGCAATTTTTTAAAAGTTTGGTAATGACATCTCAGTCACTTTTGATAATACATTGGAACTACACAATAATGCTCAGACAACATTTAAAATGGAAATGGAAAATATAATTAAATGAAAATTTCTGAGAAATGGGTTACAATATATAAACTGGAATATTTCATATCCGCAGATATTTCCAAGGTAACTCTTCGACGATAAAATCTCGACCATTGACGTATAAATATGTACCTACATACGGCAGTAAATCTTTTAGGTCAGCATTCCATCAGAATTCAAGAACTTGATGAAACGAAAACATGATTTTAAGAGCATTCTAAGAACTGGACCATAAATCAAATATTGATTTATTAACATGTAAATTAGTAAATAACAATTTTCCTTTTTACACCAAAACCATACATTTGAATGATATAAATTTTGGCTTTGCCATCTTTCGTTTTAGACTTTGGTAGTTTTCGTTAAGTCTTTATAGAGAGGCGTAGAAAACGAGATATCCGTTTGTTTAGTTCTAATTCCATCTATGCAGCAAGATATATTCGCACTTGTCATATCATATTTAAAGTTTTTTTCCGACTTACCTTTGAATGGTACTTCAATGACTAACGGCTGATTAATTGGTCCAGCGAATTCTTCTGGACAATCAATATTTGGCTTGCTTTCACCCTTACCGACAGTAAGCTTACAAGATGATGAGAGCTGACCAGACTCACAGCTGATTTCACCCTGGTCGGTCAGTTCTAAATTATTAAAGATCAATTGGTGCTTACCGCCACCCAAATCTTTGATCTCGATTCGTTCGCTTGGTACAATTGGTTCACCATTAAACTTCCATTCAGCTGGTGCAGTTGAATCTTGAAGTTCTATGTCTAGTATAAGTTTTTCGCGTTCTACAGCGTCAGTGTCCTTTAGTTTCTTGTTGAAACGATTTTCGTCTAAAAAAAAATGGTCTTAATAGCAATCGTATATGAAAAATATATTTAACTTACATTTGATGATAATTTCAGCTTCGGTTTTATCGGCATTTGTGGTACACTTGAACAATCCGGCATCACTCACCTTGCAGTCCTTAATGATAAGCTTCCTTTTACGGCCCTCCTTAACAATTTGCATACGTTTGTCGCCAGGCTTTACTTCCTCATTACCCTTAAACCACTGAACATCTCCAGTGGCATCGTCGATTTCACATGCTAGGGTCACAGTATCTTTTTCAATACATTGCAACGACTTAAGAACTTTTACGAATTTATACGGATACTCAACGATTTTGACAGTTGTTTCGGTCTTGTCTGGTTGACGCTCAAGGCGACATGAGTACTTTCCAGCGTCTTCAAGAACGCTTTCTCTAATAATCAACTTGAGGTTTCCATTAACATCTTTTCCGATTATATAACGTGGATCAGTGCCTTCAATTTTTTCATTATCTTTAAACCAGTTCACAATAGCCATGGAGCTACTGACAGTGCACTCGAGAACTGTTTCGTGTTTCGTAAAGCCTTCGATTTTCTTTTTCAGTGGTTTTGTGAAGGTATAGTTGGGATCAGCCTCTTCTACATTAAGGAATGCAGTCGATGAGACTCCACCTATTTCAATAGTGTATTTGCCACTATCATCGACCTTAGGGTTCATAATAATCAGTTGGTAGCTATCATTTTCCTGCTTAAATTTACATTTGCTTCCGGTGAAAAGTTCCTGAATGGCAAAGAATTGTGTTTCCGCACAAGGAAAAGTCAGTGAATATGATTTGAAAACTGTTTGATTTCAATTGGGTGGGTATACAAATTTTGACTGCGGTCGATTGACCTTTGGTTTGTTTTTTTTTTTTTTGTTAAGGTTCTGTACCCAAAGGGAAAACACGGAACCTTAATTAATTAAACTTACGGGGAGATCCCTGCAGCTAATCAATATAATCAATCGATAGTTTTAAAACAAAGGATGATTTCACAAATTACAGAATCACAATACATTATCCGTATCAACCTCAGTTTGTGTCACTCGTTAGGGTTTATCGGCCTAGCGAGGTATCCGTCGGAACGGAAAATTCTCCGATTTCATATGAATCGGAGGATTTTTGCTTCGAGGTATACTTCGGAACAGCTTTTCGGAACTTTGTTCCGACAAATAAGTAACGCATAACCGCGTTTTGCGTTTCAGTGCGATCAAGTGCGTTTTTACTGATATTTTTGACAGCTTCATACGAATTTTCTTCCGATATTCTCCGATAGCAATTGGTTGCGGAATTTGTTTACGATTTGCAGTGAAGTGTAGATAAATGAAAGCAATAAAAAAAAACATTTTAGCAAATAATTGGTTGTATTTGTTGCTTAAATTTGTGTTTCCAGGGCAAAAACAAACGAAAAAACAAGAACTATATAGGAAAACCCCGATGTACCACGAAACAACATCATGACAAATCAATGCGTTGTCGCATTTTAATTATGCCATATCTATATTCTTAAACTTAAATCAAGATGGTACAAGTGATAATCGATAAAATTAGAAACGAATTATTATAAAAAAAGCTAAATCGATGACAGTCAAAATTTGGACACCAGAGAACACTTTATTTATAATTATTATTTATTACATTTAAGCTCTTATTCTAATAAAAAAAAATATATATAATATACTTACATCCTTTCGGAAAAACCATTTTGGCTTGCAGTTGGGCTTACTAAATCTGCCCTCGAACACGACCTTTTTATCCTTGCCTTCTTTGGCAAATTGATCAATTAATGGACTTAAGAACGATTCTTGTTTCTATTTATTGTTTTGTTATTTTTGTTCATTGGCGGCGAAGACGATGACGATAACGTAGAACGATTGTTGTTATAGAAAGCGTTGTCAAAAATGGGAAAAGAAATTTTGGATTGGTTTTGTGATATTTATGGTTTGGGTTCGTTTACGTTTTATGTCTCTTATTTGAAAGTTTGCATTTTATATGTAATATTATCCTTGTTTTGAAAATTAATTCAGTCTCAAAACAATGGCTGATATTACTTGAAAGGATAAGCATAAGATGAATTAAAATTTATTAATATGTTTTTAAATTAAATCTAGCAACAAAATAATAAACAATTAAATACAAATCTGGCATAAGCTCCTCGTTGATTGCTAAGCAGAAAAAATTATGTTAAATTAATAAAATGATTAGAAAAATAAATATCATACTTCAGTACCTATTATTAATATATGTAGTATACACGAAGAACATTTTTAAAGCACATATAATATAGTAGCATAATAAACTTCATATACAACACCAGCACACTCAAATCTCATGGGATGTATATATTAGGATGCAATACCATAATTTATAAAGATTTAAAAAATGTAAAGTTGCGCTGATAAATTAAATTTAGTTCTGTAAAAATTAGTTAAAGCAGAGCTGAGAAATATTGACCTAAAATATGTAGGACCAAGTCTATAACAACTAATAACTAACAAGTCTATATTAAGTAGGTAGGTACTTATATATTTAGTTCTACAAAGTGGATAATACATGATCTGTTAAATCAGTAGATTATTTTCATAATATTATGATAGATACGCAATTATTTATGATAATACAGATCTTCCAGTTTCAGCATCATTACTTTCCATATTATCATTGATAATAATCGATAATTAAAATGTGAAAACATTTATAAAACAATACATTCGAAATCGAATTCATTAAATAATCTGTCAAACATGTTACAGACGCTATGAAAGTGATCATGATCACAATTCGCTAGATCTATTCGGTATTATTGGAAACGAGAAACATAAGGAAACAGATTTCAGAGCATGAGCTCGAATTATTTTGTCTGAGCAGTCAAAAAACTAAGCACAGCATATTTTGACAACTAACCTATGATTGCTGATCAGGAAATGGAATGCTCGTACAGAAAAATAAAGTATATTGTAGGAAAAATTGTAATAGATCGACAAAAAGTCTAGCAGATGCTGTACATATGTATGTCATGACAGTTAGTGCTCAATTGTGTTTCAGTGCTCCATTTTGCAGGAGAAAATAAAAACCCCTAATATTTATTATAAAAGGTTTTTTTTTTTTAATATGAAACCCTCACTGTCTGGGAAGCCAAATCTAAGTTCCGGCGAACAACATTTTTGCAATCAACTCAAATATTTTTATTAAAAAAATAAATAAATAAATAAATAAATAGTTGGCGCAACAGGCGTGTAGACACTCTAGTCCAGCACACTAAATATTTGAGAATTCTCAAAAGAGCAGAGAACAGTTCGCAGCCGAAGTGCCTAGTCCGAAGTAGTAAAAGGCAAACAATTTCTTTATTTTATTGAAATTATTTATGTGGATTTAAGAAAATTTGCTGCAATTCATTACTACTCCCATTTGACATGTTTTTCGACAGAACTCGTTTGGGCTATATCAGTAATCTCATTCTAACGCGTTTGCTAGTATTGACTGGCATTGACAACACAGACTGTCACAGTAAAGACACAGATTTTCCTCTTAAATCACGTGCAACCAATTGCATGTTCGACACTGCGACCATGTTAATGTGACATTAAGCTGAAGATTTATGAAGCTAAACATTCTATAATTAAAATATTTAGTTTAGATTATATGGCATTTGATAGTCCAAATATTTAGTTTGTGACACTTGTAATATATTCCAATGGTCAGCTATTGCGTATAGTATATATAGAGAGAAATAGAGATAGAGATTACGAAAAAATATGAAATCAAATTAATTTGTATCCTCTTGTTAGCAATAATATCATCATACGAAATGACAATATATTAAGGGTAACAATAATATAAAACATTAAATAGACAGAGAAAGAGAGAGAGAAGGAAAATAGACTGAAAAATTAATTAATGCACATTTTTAAAGAAAATAAAAAAACATGGGTAAGTACGTCTACATTTGAAGAATAGTCGAACCTCCTCTCGACGAAACGGATGCAGTGTTGGCCAATCTGGTATCAGTTCGGCTAAAGATGGTCTACGTGATGATTGCGGCTAATATTTTAATTTGTATTTATTTATTTTGTTAGGTATATAGTATGTAGAGTGTGAGGTTTACAAGGAAATTAAAAAAAACACAGTGTTATGATGTTTTCAATGGTTTGTCTGCTTTTCACACATAACTAAAGGCCAAAATGATGGAAGGCGGATATTCAACTTAGAAATAAAAAAAATATTCAAATCCACCGTTCATAATCTAGTCGAAACGATTCACGACTTCCACAAAAAAATATGAACTCGAGAGCTGAATCTTCTTAATGTGCGCCTTACACCTCTTCATTCTGTATCATTTTTTTTTAAACATTTGTATACCAGCGAAAAGCAAGCAAGTAGGCATCACAAAAATTTGCCAAAATTATGCTTTAGTAACAGGACTGGTAGGTAATGTGAATTAAAGTTTTCCTTACAAAAAAAAGTAAAACAAAAGTGTAAATTCATTTCAATGTCATTGCATACAAGTGTGCATAATCAAACATTTTTTTACTGTGTATGAGATGAACGCTAAGCTATTTTCACCCTAGCTTTCGAATATACCTATTCATTCAAATGCGCACTTCTTTTTATTCCAGGTGGTAGCTAATGAAGGTACCTAAGCTCTAGAGTTAGTCTATTATGGTATGGGAATATGGGATGTATAAAAAGAGAAATATTGCTGGAGCAAACATCAGCGGAAGTAATAGGATCGCTCGTATCATTGGGCGGAGGTAGCTACATTCCTTAATATTGCGTTAGGGTTAACTTCCCTACAATAGGAAAGTTTTTGTTCAAAAGGATTTTCGGATGTTTTGTTGCAGAATATATGCTTCACACATGAAGCGGAAGCTAATTGGTTTTAATGGAAGGTAAAATGTAATTTCGCTGCTCCATATTTACTAGCTTCCATTAGGAAAGGAAACCATTAACAACATTGCGGTCTATGCAAGGCATACATGCAGTACCTATTATAATTCTCCGAAAGTTTCAAAGTGCCAATCTGAACTCAGACTATTGTTGCAGTCTCAACAGACGCAACCTTTACAGAATGTGTACTGTGTAGCCCTATATGTCTCAACTAGTTCAATGTACAACGTAGGAATATGTGTGACAAAAAAACCGATATCCATCGGATTAACCATTCCCATCTACGGATGGGTCCCAGATTGACGTAGGCGCTGCAGCAGAATTCTACTTCGAAATTTTTTGACTATCTAGTTCAATCTCACTTCCTCACTACAGCAGCGTGTTTCAAGTTCCTGGCAGTGACAAAATAGCTCCCAAACAGCGTGCAAGGATGACATCACCTTATTCAGATATTACTTTTTTCATTGACAATCAATAATAAGCAGCAAATAAAAGCGATCCCTGCCATTGTCATAAAACCGAAGCCAGTAAGTCGCGGTGGCGAGGAGTTACAGTAAGACAAAATAATGTCTGAAACTAAAAGACTGATCAGCTCTGGTAAGAAATAATCCCTTGAAATAAACCAGGGGTATATCTGTCAGACTCGTCAATTGCGTAAGTACATTTTATGGAATTGATTCATTGCAGTTATGAGCAGATATATATTTATGGAAAATAAAAAAATTATTTTACAGTGTAAAGACACCCATTCAGTATCTTTTGAACGTAGCATGGCAATTCTACGATGTCTCGGATCAGAAATCGAATTTACTTTTTAAGCTAATATTAAACTTTCAGTTTCAACCATTTGAGTGTATATTTTATAACAAATCTTTTACACAGCACTTTGTTCAAAATCAATGAAAGCAGCGAAAGTAAGGATGTGTTTGTTCTAATTGATTTTCACCTATGTTTACATACTTAATATCTACGACAGTAAAAGTGCGATATGCATATATGCATATTATTTCTTTGAAATAATACAAATGATAATAAACTGACAAAACCTGTCCGCACAAAATAAAAAAGCATGATGCGTTGAGCCTTATTTACAATTACCTTATTGATGTACCTATAGTTTGCTTTAATAATAAGGTTATCTTAATAAAAATATAAGGTGTAGGTATATCTAAATACCGTTGTTCCATCCAAATTTGTTGGAATAAAAATAACAAAAAGCAATTGAAATATCAACATAATGTTATAGCGCCAAAAAAATTGTTAACGAAAAACATGCGCTATATACAAAATACCCGATTATGGCAATGGCCCGATGTTATATGTGTCAAAAAATAAAAAATAAAAAATAATGTAATAAAAGCTGTTTAAAACTCGATAAAAAATGATTTAAAAAAATGTGTGATATTAGAAACGTTTTTTTTTTTTTTTTGTCTTCCTTTAAGTTGGTAGTGTATGAAATAGGAATGGGATTGTTAGGATTATGTTATAAGCCGAACGTACCTTCTCGACTTTTTTAAGGGCTGGTAACGGTTTTTCCGTTTCCTTTAAATCACCCCAATCGGGGTCTTTTTCATCTTTGTCCCATTTTTGATAACGACGTTTTTTCAACATTGCACGGAAATCCATACCGCTGGAATCCGATACGTAAAGTTGCATTTCCGCTGAATCCTCACCGTGTATATTCGAAACAACAACCTTATATTTGCCCTCATCATTGGGCTTACATTTACGCATGCAAAGGGTAATTGAATTTGTTTGGCCATCGGTAAGAAATTTAAAGCGACCTCCTTCAATGATTTCGGAGACACCTTTGTAGAATTTGAATGTTGGTGCTGGTGAGCCCTCAACATTAACGGTCATATAAGCAGTTGAGTCTGTTGGGGTAGAATTTTTAGTATTATTTAAATAATTTTGTATATAATTTGTTTTTGTCTAGCAGATAAAGAATTTAGACAATTATGTAGAAAGAGTGAAACATATAGAGAAAGAAGAGAGCAATGTAGCCTAATCTTGAGCAATTGCTTTGAAAGTTTTTTTTATTTTTTTTTTTTATATGCAAGTCAACTTAATGTTAGTACGAAGCAAACTGCAAAACAAAGCTTTGTATGCTTAGCTTTAATTAAGTATGAAATCAAAAGTCTTATTACTAGACTTTTAACTCAAAACTTGAAATTTTAAATTTTGCTGAGCAGGTTTTTTTATTTATAAACATATTTACAAAATATTATTTTCCTTATGTTTACATGGGAAAAGTTCTGTTTGCCTAATGTCTTACGGTTTTGATTTTAGAAGGCTATTGTGATGTGATAACACGTATGAAAAGTGCTATGATTGTGTCTTAATCCACAGCCACAGTAAGCGCTATACGTATTCAAAGTTATGGTAGAAGAAGAATAGCTGACAGTTTTGGCCGTATGACGCCAAAAAGAAACTCCATATATCAAAATCAAGTGTCAAAGTTAAATCTCTCTTATACAGAACTTTTCTTTCTGTTCAAGAAATAATAACCGCAAGGAGACAATTTGATTATGTACATGTACATACATCAGCATTTTTTTTAAAATGTATTCGAAACCGAGCGACAGATACTTTTTTAACTTTATATTCACATTGTGCGAACATATATTTTATTCAAGCAAAAAAATTATCTAAAATAAGTTTACTTTTATTAGCGTTATCATATGTAAGCACTAATATGTACCTCAGCTAAAAGCTGTGTCAAAAATGTTAAATCAGGAAGTTAGTGAACCAAAAGAGAGTTATAGCTATAAGTCGTATTACTGTCCTGAAATCGTATATTAAAAATATTTTTGTCGTATAACTTAGAAAGTCCAACTATCTGACAAATTCAGATCTGAAAGAAAATTTTCAAATAAGCCCTTGGTATGCTCAGGGCGAAATCCAAAAGATATGTGGGAACAGATTTATTCCAAGGCCGAAATTTATACTGTTTTCAGCCGAATTCGGTTCGACTTTATATTGCCAGAAATTTTACATGAATCTTGTGAGTGGTGAAATTGTGACAGATCGCACAAATAGAACCACAGCTTCCCTAAACCCATTCAGTCAGTGTATATCACCGGATATTTACAGCATAATACCTCCTTACCTCTTTGAAGGCACGCCTCATAGAAAGCCGCTGTAAAATAACGCACTTACGTGGTTTTCGATTGGGCAGAAATCAAAACTTTTTTTATATATATATGTTCGATTGTGCAATCCTTTTTTTCAGAATCTCTTGTTATTATTAGAGATGTTCCAGATTCACAATTTTAAGTAAGTTTTGCTTTGAAAGCAAGTGTAATTTTTTTCCAGCATCGAAACACTTTGCATCAGCTAAATCTATCTCCTTTTTTTAATTAATACTTAATAATGGAAACAAAGACAACAATCTGGACACCCGAAATATGACATTTGAAAGCGAATCTGAGGGTCTCAATCACATTAATTATTCTGTATGTTTTTTTTTTATTACGATTGAGCTAAGTTCAATCATATTTTATGGTTGGTGGCATTTCGATTGTAAGAATGTAAATCAACTTGGGTAAGAAAGTCGTCATACGGATTTTAGCTATTAAATGATGTCCAATTTGGTATCTGCTTTAAAAAGTAAAATTTGTAAAAAGTCTAAATGCTGAAATAAAATATGAATTATGTGCATTAATATTTTCTTAATGGCTACCGCATGCTAGGATTAGTCATATTATAACCATAATAGCACAAAACAGGAACAATGATCTAGGGAGAGCTATATAGCTTATACGAATCAGCTTAAAATTATTCAATATTTTTTTTATAATTCCTTATATCACCACCAGATAATTTTTATTTTATTTGACGCTATGGTATCTATAAAAAGAATGATTAGTTGGATAGCAATAAAGATAAAAGCGCAGAGGAAATTAGCAGAAAAATAGATGAAAAATATAAGAAGTTCTTGCTTTCTTTGTCTCTGCGAAACAGTCTCTTATTTTGTTACCTTCAACAGCTGAATATGACTCTTGTACGTCAACAATCGTAGGTGGGCCACCGTCACCAATGTTAACCAACGGTGTCGATGGTTTATTTATGAGTTCTTCGAGATCTTGTATGCTTGGTCGTCTAACATCGACCGATGGTCTTCTCCTCTGTTTTTGTTTATAAGATTTTGTACGTGTATAGTTTATAATTCGGTATGTGATATGTCAATCGTGACAACGATAATAAGGCATAGAAACACATTGATTCAACGAAAAACAGAAAAAATCGAAGAGAAAAAAAAAAGAAAAAAAAAATATTACTAATTTTCTTATAATAGTTGTTGCTACCTAAAATACAACAAAAAAGTATATGTAAACAAAATTTTAAGCAGCGTGAAAAACATTTAAACAAAAAACAAATACAAGACCAATAACATAATCAAAAAAATACGTATTTGTAGACATATAACAGTGAACAAAAATATTAGAAATGTTACAATGCAAAATTTGAATGCATAAATTTACACTAAAAGAGAAATAGAGAAATATTTGTAAAATAAAATGTTATTAGCTTGCTGTAGATATGGGAGGCACAAGAGTGAACTGGTAGGAGCTATAAAAGGAAAATTATTTAGAATATAGATACAATATGTTTAAATAAAATTATTTAACATAAGTTAAACACATTTTAACTCAGCCATCTCAGAGACATTCTATGTGAGCGATGTATGCTGTATTATAAATATGTTCAATATGCTGTATAGTAGTGCGCAGTCTGTTAAATAGCGAGAATCCAAAATTTTTAGAAATTTATATTTATAAATTTACCTGTAAAAAAGTTTTGTTAAAAAAAGTACGCAGAATAAGTTTAGAATCCCTATATAAAAAGCACTTATAGTAGTATTTTGTAAAGCTTATTTCAGCTGATGCAGTTCACAAGTATTATTTACTTCCACTTGGATAGCGCTGAATGCTTGGTACATATTTATAAATTTTGTAGCTTAGAAAGAATCAATGGTCTGCTATACGTACATAAAAATAATAAACAATACAAATGAGAAGGCAATAACTATTCCTATTTGTACTACCTCTGGGGAAAACGTTGACACTTGTTGGTAATTATAAGGTGGCACAAGAGTCATCAGCATCTCCCTATCGGAGGATGCTATACATTTTCCAAATAGCGGCAAATGTCAATTCTACTTTGACATTTGTGAAGTAAACGGGTACAAAACACACGTCAAAAAGACATGAGTTATTGCTATACTCCTATAGAACACGGAATAGTTGTTTAGATTTTTGCAGAATAATTCAACGACCATCGATTAGTTGTTCTTTATACAGATTTAATAAAAATTTGGAAAATCATCAAGTTGAATTGAATTGGTAGGAAACATATTTCGGCTCAGGTTTCGATTATGAACACTAAGCAAATTTATTTTTTTTTTTTATTATTTTTGTTTAAATTGACTTATTCTAAGATGTACTGTAAAATAATAATTTAATAATTTTTTTAATTTTAAAGTTTTAAATTTTCACAGAAAAGTGCATGTATTTTTATTGACTACCTACTGCTAAATACCCCAGAGTAAATATAATTAAACTTTAGCTCCAGGCGCCTGCCAGACAGTTGTTGACATACCCTTAGCGGAGCGGCTAAACCCTGCGAAAAAAGGGTTAAAATCTTGTTAGCGAGCCACCCACCCCATACTTTAAATACACCAGACTTTCTTACAGGCGCCTATCTGACAGTTTTTGGTATAGACTTATTCAACTATGTAACTGGAATGAGTCACATGAAAATGCTTTTATTAAAAGAAAATAAAAAAATTATTAAAATTTAGACAAAAAAAAAATTTTTTTTTATGTTTTTTAGGCCATTTTAAGCCATAAAAAAATAAAAAAAAATGTTTGCTCAGTGTTCATAGAAACCCGCCCCCATATTTATTACTGGCGAAGATAATTTTCATATGAATGGCTATGTTAATAAATTTAATATGAGATACTAGTGCCCTGAAAACCTCAGGCAGCTGTGTTATGCGCGACGTTTTAGGTATAGTCGTGAAAAAACTCTTTATATGTAAATTGTGAATTTCCGGAGGTTGAACCTCAAACGTGTTGTTTTCAAATTCGAGTGTTAAAATGATCAAGTGTTTTTCCCAGACCAGCAACAAAGAGGGACATGCTGTTATCTAACTGCTAACATATGAATATGAGAACAATGAAGTTGCTATGCTCTTCAATAACATAAAACTTTAATTTCTGTATCTAATCAATTTTATTATGCTACACTTGTATATGTAATGAAACTTAAGGTAATAACCATAGTGACTGCTTCAAATTGTAGCAATATCTCAGCCGATGCCGTTAGAGGTTTTAAATTGAATAAAAAAAATTATTATATTTAAATGTAGTTTAATATTATGTAGTATGTACGTATATGCAGCAATTTTTCGTTGGTTTTAATAAAGAAACATAAATAAAAGCGACAAAATCCATGCATTTCAGATTTGCATTATTCACATAAAGAGGTATTGAGATTATTGCATGTAATTAAATTTTGTTTTATATTATTTTTAACACTTCGCAAATCCAGGTTCTGTATGTCATGAAAATAGACAAGCAGAATAATATAGAATGCTGATTTAATCATGTATTAGGTGTATAAGTGGTTTGTAAATCCTAAGCTGCTTAATAAGTTGTCATATAAACTTGTTGATGCAATGTCATTACATATATTATAGTATGGTCTACCCAAAATAACACGTCTATTCTCAGAAAGAAAAACATAGTAATATGTATACCATGCACATAAATGTGTATACATATATATTTTATTTACTTAATACGTATATCTATTTATATATAAATATATCATAAACAAAATTTAATAACGGATAAAAATATTTGCTTACAATGCGCAAGATATTATTTATTAAAAGTTCAATGATTTTATTTTATTAATTTCGTTTTTGTTTATTACGTCACATTTTACCCCTTAGTAACTGTTCAAACTTGAGTCAAATATTAAAGTCGAATATTCCAATTGTTGTTATGTTAACATACAATTGCTGGACAAAACTATTTTTTTCCCGTATTTGTCAAACTAAATGAAAATTAAGCAAAAATTAAAAAAAAAAAAAAAATAAAAAATAGCTGTAGGTATAGAGTTATGTATACACATCCAGTAAGTATTTTTATCTATTACCATAGATGTTAAACAAATTTGTTGTTTTGTTGGCCCCTGAATGGATTATATACACTGACTTTGGCAATGGAAACCTCAAATCGAAACTTTAATTTATGAATCAAATTTCAATATGATCTCTAATGTATTCAACAAAAGTAGTGATTAAAGACTCCTATATATAATGTACAAAAATCGAAATAAAATCTATTGAATAAAAAAAGTAGTACAAAACAAGTCAAAAACAAACATAAATAACGCAATTACCCAATAAGCCCTTAATAACAGGGTGGGTTGTTTTTTTTTCTCTGCATCTTACAACGAAAACTAATTGCAATTTTGCGTATAAAAAAAATAAGCTCAGCTAAAAAAAAACTGTATTAGATACTTTGTTCTACGAAATTCTATCTTAATCAAATAATAATGAAAGACCTGTTTCGTATCACCCATTTCTCCGGGACGTGTTGTCTTTTTCTATAATAACGTGAAAAACAAATTTGTTTCTTTTAATGTCATATTCAGTATAAAATATTTTATGTAATATGACCACTATATGCTATATCTTTGCGTGTATATAGTTGTGTTTTGTGTTGTGAAGGTTTTGTACTGTTTGTTTTCTTAAGATAGTATAAAGTCATATAATAAGAGATCAATGTGCTAAGATATTGTTTTCTTTCCATGTCTAGACGTGAAACCTTTTCATTATAGTTTTAAAACGATTGTAAATAAAAGCACGCAAAATGGATAACGCTTGCTTCATTAATTTAACGTTAGATTTTTTTATAATGTATATTATTTGTACGCTTGGTTATTTTCAGGTTCTTCTTTATGAGCTAGTGCTCACAGTTAAGTAATAATAATAGTAATATTTAAAAAAAAAAAGTATAAACCCATTTTGAGAATTTTTGGCAGGATGCCTCACCTGTGAATCTCCTGCAACCTCTCCGGGTCTCAATAACTGCAAATTTGATTAGAAATTATCTAATTGTGTTCTTTACATATTATAATTGTATAAATAAATAGCTAGTCCGTTTCGACTTTTTTTTTATTCACTATTAATTATTATTATTTTTAATTTTTTGTTTTTTGAATTAATTGAAGGTTTTTATTTATTCAAGAACAATTTATTGGATACAAATTAATGCTGTTTTTTTTTGATTTTGTCTTTATCAATTAAAAAAATAATTTTATAGTAGATTGACTTGACTTAATGAAAAAATTAAAAAAAAAAATTAATTAAAATTTAATTAAAATATAAGAAAAGTAAATTCGTTGCTGAATAAATTTTGTTTTATATTAAATGTCTACATTTTGACCATCGTATCCCGTTTTACATTGATTTCGCTTTTGTGAAAGGTGATTATAATAATACACAATAAAAAGAAATAGCGAAGTACCGGTATTAATACTTAAGCAATAAATTAAAAAAAAAAAAAAACTAATGAAAATAATATTGATTAATAGTAAGTAATAAAAATGTTAGGATAAGATAAAATTTCAAATTATTTGAGAACATTATAAGAGAAAGTGGTTGGTTTTTGAATACTTTATTACTTTTACTATAGTCGCTTTATTAAATGAATTTATTGAAATTGTGGGTTACTAGATACCACCCTCTTTTTCTATGCAAAGAATAAGATTACATTAAAAATTGCCATTTGTCATCTCGCATTGTGAAAAAGTTATTTATTTAAGAAAGGGTACAAGCCTCGAATAGAAAGATGCACTCAATTGTTTGTAACCTAGGAGGATGCACCTTTCAATATTTATCATCGAGTGATAACGTATAGAGTCCAGTTGACACAAAAATGATAAAACTGGACAGCCATTTAAAGAAAATATTATTATCAGGTTTGTTAAAGTTAACAATATATATAAATATATATAAATATATTGTTAACAATATATATAAATATATTGTTAATTAAACAAATAAGTCACCTTTTTGGCAAAAAAAAACTACTCTTTTAGAAACTAAGGTTTTAACTAGACCTCACTTTCAAATAAAATGACCATTAAATTGCGCCAATTAAAAAAAAAAAAGACCGAATAGAAAACTCAGACGAAGCTAGAGTTTATGTCATTGAGCCCTCCATTCGGTTTCCAAAAGCCTATTTTATATGGTAAATTCAATTTGAGCACATTCTCTATAAATGTTCATTCGCCCTATAGTATAAAGATTTCTGTAAAATTGTTATACATTTGATCCCACTTAAAATTGATACCCAGTCTCTAATGCGGTCTTGTCTCTACAGGTGAAGTTATCGTTCAGTAAGTTTAATCTGTATCGAAAATGGCAGCTGCGAGCTGACTTGACCTCTGACTTTTGTTTTGTTTCAATAGATCAACATTTGTTCACATGCGAACTGCACCCTTGTCAGCTCAAATGATAAACATTTGATATCAAGTATATTATATTATTTTGGACTGAATGGATATTTAATTTGCAGTAAAAAAAGACTACTGCTTTTATTTAATGTAGATATATAAAAAAAACAATGCTAGCTTTCGAAATACATACAATATGAAATTCGAATCGTAAAAAAATAAATTACAGTAGGTGAAACAAAACAAAGACAGTTCATTTATAATATAAGTGTTTAGGTAAATAAATATTGCCAAAACAAATTAGCGATTTGAAACTTTTCACAATATGGAGGGACAGTACACGAATCTTAAACGACATCAAATCTTTTTTTTTTACATCTAGCACTGTTATATTGCAATTGCTGCTCGTTAATTCTTTTCACAAGGACAACAATGACGTTTTTAAGCTGTTATATATTGGAAGCTATAATTATTTTTTTCGTGAAATAAAATACGTAACATATTTTCTACTTTACTAAACTACTCATTTTACTCATATATCATAATTCATGATAAACATTTAAGTTAATTTGTGTGGGAAATATAATTTATATTTCTAAATTAGGAAACGAATGTTTTTTTTCTCTACCATTCAACGATAGAAGAGTTACTTACATATTATAACTGCATATGCGTTATTGCGTAACAAAAAATATGAGAAGCCGAGTTTTGTATTAGATTACGAAGTTATCAGCTAAGTTTCGTTGAATTCTTACGGATACTATTCTGTTACCGAAAGATAACATCTATGATGGTGCAAATAGAAGACTCTGAATGTTCTTCTGATAGAACGTCTTGGGAAAATCTGAATTTAATTTTAGTTATAAATATGTGACTGAAATAACTAACGGTTTTCCCTTTGAATACTTTTGAATTGGAATATGAGCGCAATAAAAATACATTTTCAAAATCAAAATGAAGCTTTGTTTTTCAAATGTATACTCATTATGAAATATTAATGCACATTCTTATCTGTCACATTTTGTATTAAATATTCCATCTTTAACTGATGGATGCCAACAATGTAGGTAATGTGACACAGATACTTGTTTAGATCAATTCTGTTTCTATATAATATTATGTCCAAATAATATAAAATTTAATTAATTATAAAATACATTTTATGTATACTATACATGTGACAAATTAAATAAAAAAACATTGAGGTAAAATCGTACTGAGAACAAAGCACTCACAATTTGTATTAATTAACCACTTTGATTAAATAGAAAAACAGTTTTCTATTTTTTCACAATATGTACCGGTTCAAAAAATAAATCACACTTTTGGTATCAAACTAGAACGAAGCTAAATTTAGTTAAAGACAAGCGTGATTCGTTTGAGTATACTAGTAATGAACTTCTAGGTAACTAAATTAAGAGAAACATAATTTGTCACAAGCAATAAAAATACATGTGTATCATCTCATACACAAGTCTAGTCTTACTAATAATATGTCCCTTGTTTATTTTTTTATTATTACTTATGTGTGCATAATGAGGCATATAGTCAAAAATTATTGCATGCCTTTTCAATATATACATACCTATGCACTTTCTGCTATTTAAATTTTTCTTGATTAATTATTTAAAATATATGTTCTTATTTGAATTTGAATGTGTAATATGCACATGCATAAATGTATATATGAGTATGAATATACGTACATCCACTATGTCTTTTTTTGTTTAGGATCAAAAATAACTAAAAATTTCTATGATAATCTCAAGGGCGAGAGTAGATTATACACATACAGCAATAGAGGATGAGAGCAAAAATTTCAATGAGCAAGATTTTCAAACCAAAATGCATACCTTTGGCCTTATGTTACTATTGTCATTTTATCCAATTATTTTATTCAAAACAGAACCGAAGATAAATATATTATGCTTATACGCAAAAAAAATAGTACTCTATACATATGTACTAAACGATGCCAGATTACAAGATCTTTCTTATTTTTATGATTTGTTAGATTTTTTCTTATAGAAAATCAAATATCCACCTGTGCATTTTTCGATTTTTTTTATAATTTATATTTTTTGCCTTTATTTTGTTCTATTTCAATAAACTTATTTTCAGGATTTTCTGTGTAACAGAATAATATATTTGACCTATCTTACCTATACTCGGGTAAAGATCATCAGTCGTAATTATTCGATTTCCTCCAAGCAATTAAACTCAGCAGAAATGATAAATTACTAAATTAATCTTTACACTAAACTTGTTTTTTTTTTCTATGCAATTGAATTTGATCTTAGTTCAAAAGTTACGGGGCATGATACCTACATGAAACATGAGGCATGAGGGCATCAGAATGGTTGGTACCATAGATTTTTTATCTTAATCAATCTTGGTCTTTATTGAAGGTTTTAGGCTTTTAGATCACTACAGGTTCTGATCGCTTCGCTTTTGATGGAAATCGAAGTGTCATCATCCCGTTTGACAAATTTGAAGCGCCCGTTGTAGGGAGCACGAACTTTCTAGTTGCGTAGAAAAATTTACTCAGATGTCACTAGATCTTTGCCTTGGGTGATTGGAAGACAGAACTGGTCGCAGCTCGTCAAAGTTTCGCTCCAGGTCAGTCCTGCATTCTGTTTGAAGTTCAACTGTGGACGGAATATACAATAGCCAATGCTACTTTTATTTTTATTTAATTCTTTGGATAAAAATACAAATTCACTATGAAAAAACTGAAGAATACACAAAAAAATAAGAAGAAGAAAATAAAGATTTGGGAAATATTAAGAAAAATGATGATAAAGTGTCAAAGCAAGTTCGGTAATGAAGCAAATATACCTAAATAAAAACAATTTTAATTTGAAATTGAAAGTATCACAATTTGCCCCCTAAGCAAAACGTTGTATTATAAATCACCAAAAACATGTGGCCATATTTACATTTTTAAGTGGAATTAAGACTATATGAGTCATGGTCTAATTTCGTTTTTGATCGGATATTCTTAAAGATTTCTATTTTTGGAATAAATTTTGCAGTGAAATTAAGTTCAGAACTGAAAATTCTCATTTTTATTTTTTCAAATTGTCTAAACATTATTTAAAAAAACTAATCTGATTTTTGACTCTAAAAAATTTGAGAACATATAAGTTAGAAATTTGCGCGAATTTTCTAAAGCAATTATGTTATTTGAGAAACTATATGTTGACTGTTGCTTTATAAAATTTAAGAAAAGAAAAGTTAAGAATTCGCGCAAATCCTTAACTTTTATTTTCTTAAATTTACTAAAGCTAAAATTAGAATCTATTTAAAAAATTTAACTTTGACTTTAACTTTTATTTTCTCAAATTTTCTGAATCTTAGATTACCATCGCCACTTGATAAAAGTATACGAATGCGAATTTTGGGTGATGGAATTCGAGTTGTCTAATGACGTGAACATTTTCTTTGTATAGCTACCTAAAAACCGAATCCACTGCCAATTTTTACTATCCCTTATTTAAAATGCAAATTCAATTTTCAGTACATATCTATAGCCCTGAACAACAAAACACGTACATTTTTAGCCGAACCGGAAATTAGTAAGCTGGTAGCATAGCGTTATATGTTTAATGATTTGTTTTCTATTTATACGCATTTTGTGGAAATAACAGCAAATTATTTTAAATATTTTGCCTCTTGAAGTGTATGTGTATAACCCTGCTCTCGAATGTCAATGAACTAAAACTTAAAAACTAACTTACTTAAATCAGAAAAAAATAATTATAAGTGCTCAAATAAACAGAAATGAGAAGACTATATTACAAGATTGTTTGTATTGTATATTATATATTATGCATAGCAAAATTGTTAATGATAAACCCTTTCTTACCCGTTTGTCCTCGAGAACTTCACCTGGACGTAATTTACGTTTCGACTAATTCAATTTTTAACAAACCAGTGAGTTGTTTTTTTTTCCAAATATTTTATATTTTTTATATTTATATATTTATAGCGTCGCAGATATTAAACAAACATTTTTCAACATATGCATGAATTTGGTTTATATCACCATATATTGAAAATGAAGTTGGATTAAATTTGCCGTTTGTCAAGGGAATTATTTTTGAGTGGTGATGGTTATACCCAATTTGTGTGTTTAAATTGGTATGGTGGTTATATTGACGATAGTTGTTGATTGTTTGGACATGGTTGGGCATGATGAGTTTTGATGAACATTTTTAGTTCATTTTTCGAATCATTTGTTAATTATTGTGTGTAGGTAATTCATATTCCAATTTTTGTGGTAGGTATGGTGTTGTGTGTATAATTTTGTGTACGTGTAGAAATGTGATTTCAATTTAAGCAGCGAAAAGAAAAAAAGAAAAAAAAATATAATTTAAAGAAACGAAAACTTATAATTGTAAATTCATAAAATGCTGTTTTTTTTTGTAAATTGCAATATAATTACTTATTCTAAATATATGTACATATATGTTTATCAAAATTAAATATAATATATTTCTGCCTTTCGCCTGCCCTGTACCTATTAAACTATTAATAAATACAAGACTTATAACTTTAGCATAGAAAAAATAAACGTACAAAATATTTTCGAAAGAAAACAAACGGTTTTCATAGCAATCTCTACATACCTCATCGTTGATAATAAGACTTGGTCGTCGTCCCATTTCCTCTGGTGGTGGAATCAATGACCCGCGACGACTTGGTGGTCCGGGTACTAAGGATGGTCTTTTCTCTCGGATGACTTCAATCTTGGGAGGTTCACCTGGCCCAGGCGGTGCCTTGATTTGAGGCACCCTTGGTTTATCATCCTGCGTGAACAAAATAATGTTAAACATTAGAAATACTCCTTTTTACATTGAATTGTTATACCTGGCTATCTTTAATTTATGATACCTACTATATGTTTTAATGTAAAATAAAATAAATGTACCTATATAGTATGTAATATGAATAATAGCGCGGGCAGCTTAACACAGTTAAATTTATTCACGGAATATTTACATTGCCATATGGTTTAACGCGCAAGATATTAGAGAGAATATTAAAGGCAGTCAAATGAGATCGCGCATCAAATGTGACGGACGATTCAGTTACTCATAAACTGTAATTTAGACTCTGCAAAAATACTATCATAATTTGCAAATGAACTAATCTTAAGATAAAATAATAAATCCTACGTTCTTTAGTTCAGATTTTTATTTATATGGTTTCGTTCACACCGCGAGGAAAATGTACACTTCCTAAAATGTATCTTATTTCAACTACCGAACTTAACTTAGAAAATCATAAATTTCCATATTTGTAATATATGTACCTACTCGTAGTAAGTTTCTTTTGAATATTAAGTAGCAACAGGACTCATCGCTAAATTAGAGTTAGTGTTAGTAGTTAGTTAGTTCCAACACACACAAATTGATTCACTTATTAGCTTCCCTTTTAACAAAAAATTTTGTATTTATGTAACTAAAAATATCTACACAAATTTTATCAACTGATAATATAAATTCTGTCGAATAAACTTTGACATTTCGCGCCGAGGGCGTTTTCGTTCGCGGCAAAATGTTTGGAAGTCGAAATTTCGTTATTTAAACTGTTTTTAAACTTTTTTTTTTTATGTTGGTACATATTTAAGTAAAGTAGTAATGCAGTACAATTTCAGATAAGAGAAAGAATTTAGTGAGACACAAATGGTTATCGGACACTATGCATAAGACCCTATAAGAATCTTGACTTGATTATTCTTAAGATTATATTATATACTTCTTAACGTTATGGAAATTAATTAATAAGACCAATAAGTTTTAATTATGGAACACACTTGATATAATATGTTTATGCCTGGCTTCATAACGGCTACTTTTTTTTTTTTTTTTAAATACTTCTCTCGGGAAAGGCGAACCTATAACGCTTCAACAGCGCCCCGAGATGCTTGCAGATGAATGTTAGTTCTGCACTTAAATTGCTGCAAATTGTATACTTCTGGAAATATATCCCCAGGAAGCGAGTTCCAACGTTTGCTTAAATCCATAATAGGATTATGTGAGATTAAACAAGTCTCAAATATGATGCATGTTATGCACTGGCTTTAATTGGATTACTCACAAAATGTTGCTCAAGCTAAAAGCTGGCAATAGAATAAAAATTGTCCAATTTTACAGCCATAACACTTACTCTATATTTTAATTTCCTTAATAACACCATAGTTTGGTTACTCAAATGCCAAAGGCATGAGTATCATATAAATAAAATACTAGTGACTTAAGTTTACACATAAATATGTCAATGTGGTACAGAAATATACCCTTTAAAGATGACTTTAAGGAGAATCGGGTGCACTTTGAAACCAGGCATTAGTTTATTAGAAAAAGCGTAGAAAATAAGAGAAAAGAAAGAGAGACAGCTTTGGAGAGACTTCACAGACAGGGATTTAAATTAACTATTAAAAGCGCCATATAAGTCATTACTGCTTAGCCTTACCTTCTGTTCGGGCACTGCGCTCTCTTGAATCTCAGGTACTAGTATTTTTGTTTCAGGCATTTTCACTAACTTTTCTTTTTTATCAAATTCGGGTTTTTCATATATCTCTAAGTTTGCCTTCTCATAGTCATCATTGATTGTAGGTATTGGTTGGAATTTAGGCATTTGTAATAATTTAGCGTGGGTTGCCTTCTTAGGATCAAACTCTTCCATTGTTGCAGACTCCTGTTTTATTTAATATTTAAATGAGTTAAGTTTGCTTTCAAAGTGTAAAACATTACTGGCGTACGCATATAGAGTTTTTGGGTTAAGAAGAAGGCCAACGGTTAAGTGGTTATTCGTATAGTTTTGGTGAACAAGCAATCGTATGAGAGGGACTAAATTGTGTTGTCCCTGTCGCGTTATGGCGAGTCGAATTACTACACTTTCTATGTTTCTTGTGTTAGACTTCCGAAGCGTCTATATCTAGACAAAGACGAGTGTAAATAAAAAAAAACGTCTTGTAATGTTGCGACCGTCAAAGTAGTTATGGCTTTTTTAAATTTGAAAATTTAGAAAAAAATATCTTTGTTGCTTCGCTTCATGTTCTTCGAACCTAATATTTTCAAATGCATCATACGATCACATTTTTTAGCTACCATCCGCAGCAAATGCAATTATTTGTCAGTAAAAGGGCTGACAAAGTCAGTCCACAATTTTAAAAGTATCAGCACAAACAGTAGGTTCGAGAAATAACGTAATTTCTTCGATAATGATTACTTAGCCATTCTAATTGTAGACATGTGTTGTAGGTATATATACTGAGATATAGAAAATAAAAAATACATGTTCAGGCTCAAACAAATCCTGTTTAAAAATGTATACTTTTTCTCTAGCTACAGCTTACGGTTACATTATAATATGCAGTATGTAACAAATCATTGCACAAGAACATCAAAGGTTTCGCACTTTAATTGCCTATAACTGGATAATAAAAGATTGACCCACCCATAAAATTACATGTTCACTTAAGAAAACACCACCCACCGGGTTGACCCCTGTACACAAATATGTTATGTTATAAAAGTATTTGTTTGCAAAGAGGAGTTGTACAGAAATATAAAAACATTGGGAACGGCAAAGAGAGTATTCTGACACGTTTGTAATATAAGTAAGAATTTATTTTTGTGGGTTTGTGGTTTGGCAAAATTTAGAACTACAATGCATGGTTAGAAATGGTAGTTTCTAACTTGAAAATTTATTTGTATATCTTTATATGAAAAGAATCGTCACGTAATATCCGGCATTCAAAACCTGTGATGAATATACATTTCTACCTTTATATTAGACTAAATTCTAAATTGGGGGAACATGCATAAACACCTTCATGCCTACTTTTCCAGAATTGAGAAAAAAAGGAAATAGACATTTGACATACTAAACCGTTAATGCAAATATGTAGTATGGAGTGGACCTTGTCTTCGTCTAAAAAGAGCCTCCAATTTTGCACTGTGTTCGAGAATGCATCCTCACGGATGAGAAAATAATAAAAAAAAGTGTAATACACTTAGTAGGCTATTCTTATTGCTGGTCCTTGTATAAATGTGCGAACAGATCGTGACGCTTATTAATAAAATGCATAATTAATGATGTACGATAACTTCACCATGCAAATAAGTTAATCGATTCATATTTAGTTATCTGAAAGCTTAATATTTGATAGCAGTCTGATTTTTGTTTTGACATTATGAAAACTTTCAATATACTCTCTTTGCCCCAAACTTTTGCTTTTGATTATTACCAATAATAATCATTTTTTGTTTTTTTTTCTGTGTATATATATATATATGTACATATCAGACTTAAAGACCAAATACGACACGCTGCAACTTTAAAATTATTTACGTCTTTTGTATTTCCGCTATGGCGGATGACAGAGTTTTAACAATTTACGGAACTTAGATTTATGTTTGCATTAATCGACTTCATTTTGAAATTTAAAAAAAAAATACCACCTAACGTTCTTAGCTTAAAATAATGGAGCTCGATAAGGTGTATTAATTGCTTTATTTTGTTTGGTTTTCTGAACATCAAGTAAACAGTAAGACGATTTACAGTAATACGAGTAGATACTAACTTTGGTATAATGTTTGGTCGAAATGTCAAGCGTTTGTAGAGAATCGCGAAAATACCGATTTCGACAAAATACACGTTTTGTTCGAAAACGGACTGTTTTTTATAAGATGCGCAAAATTTCGATTTCACAACAATTCATTTATAAAATTGTTAATTTCAAAAAAGTTCGCAGAACCATATTATTATATTTATAATATAATTTAAATTGGTGGGCTAACATTTAATATAAAAATATGTTTATCGAGTCTGATTATGATAAATCAGAAAGATTGCGCTTTCGGTCTTTAAGCCTAACATAGACAGAAAATACATTCATATAAGGCCAAAAACTGTGCCTAAAAGAAGTTAGCACATCTAAAGCAGAAGGAAGATATTGGAGAACGTGTAGACTACAGAGACAGAGATATAAAAGTAATGCAGTGCGATTTTGAAAGCAGAAAATTTATATTTGCTTGTTTTTTTAAAAGAGAACCGTTGAGAATTAGAAACAAATAAGAAGAGATAGTGAAGTGGAGAGATTACAGCAGGCGATCCAGTCGATATAAGAAGTTTTTTACCTTAAGTAGTTGTTTAGCCTGCTGTGGTTCCACCTCTTTCGCATCCTTTGTAACAGGCTTAAGAACAACTCCGAGGAAATTTTCATTTTTAACTGGCTCTTGTTTCATATATGACGAACGCCGACGTGGCCTGAATTCTGGAGCACCGTCTAGTGGTGGTACCTCTTGTTCCACGTTTAATTTGGATTTCTTTACCGAAATATATTTTGTTGTGAATGTATTTACAAAAACAAAATAATAATA
The DNA here is from genome assembly GCA_955612985.1 of Cheilosia scutellata. Taxonomy (NCBI): domain Eukaryota; kingdom Metazoa; phylum Arthropoda; class Insecta; order Diptera; family Syrphidae; genus Cheilosia; species Cheilosia scutellata. Next base: position 9,847,330 of record OY015315.1, on the reverse strand, counting down.
TTTAATAAGTAAAAGCATTTTAATAAAATATGAAAACGGTAAACCACATAAATTAAGACTATACAATATCTCAAAAATTACGCCATTTTGATAGCCAGCACTGGGTTGCTGATACGTACAACTTTAAAGAAATTATGATTTCTATGGTCAAAAAAAAACAGTCTCTATTGCTTTAAAGAATAGCAAGCGTTGTCAACAGGGTAGCTAGGTCAAAAAATATGTCAACTAACTAACTGAGTGATGTTTCCACAATATTAGGTAAAGAAATTTAGTTTTTTTAAATTATATCAAGTGAATCGGAGTGTATTCCTCAAACCAAGGGTGTTTAAGTATTGAAGATTGTAACAACTTTTTTTTTGTATCTAACTCATTGGCCTATGTATTTTTGAGATATCGAAATGTCTATAAAGTTATTAAACTATATTTCCAAAAACTATTTTTTCCAATCAATACCGTTAACATTGCTATATATATAATGCATTAATTTTAATGATGATAATGATAATGATATATTACACAAAAATGTATAGATGAGGACTACTACTAGTCCAGTTGAGTTATTTTTGGTGATTTAAGGTTGCTTATCTATTTATTATGTACAAATAAAAACATTTATAATATAAGATATGTGATTTTTTTTATGAATAAACACAATTTTTTTTGTTTTCACATGTAATACAATAATTATAAAACAACTTTAGACATAAAATATTACCCATATAAACAGTTATGCCTTCGCAGATAAATAAATTACTCACCTCTGGAATAATAATAACTGGCTTAAGGCCAGATTTGTCATCTTCCGGTGCCTCCTCCGGCAACTGACCTTTGTTAATTACAAGACGCTTGGCTTCCGCAGGTTGTTGTGGAGTGACCTCTTCCTTCTACAAGTTATTACATTAATTACAAAAGACAGACAGAATATTATGAACAGTAATAGGTACAATTAAATTAAAGAATACGATCTAATACATGCAATAAAATCAGTGGTTTTGTGGATATTAATAAACAAAATTAACTTAAACTTACTGTAACACTAACAATGATGAGATACCCCTTCATTAACACTAAACTTGCAGTAAATTGAAACACACATTTTATACCGGTTTTTAATACATTTTAAAAATAAGTTATTAAACGGGTAACATTATTGTTTTACATATAGGTGTATCATAAACGAGTATGAATGTAAAGAAAAATAGACAAATTATATTACAACAACAAATTATTATATGAACAGATCTTTTAAGGCTTAACAGTCCGTGCATAAATCCCAAAATGTACAATAATGTTCACAAATAAAGAGGCAGAGAGTATTTGTTTTTCAATAAAAAATATTTTTCTCACGTCCAAAGTAGAGTACTGACTGATCAGAGCTCTGACCTGAGCTAAGCGCTGAGCTTTTTTTGAAATTAAAAGATTCCTCTCTTGTTTTCTGAGATATTACGTCTTTAATTTGTCTATGTTGAAAGTACACGAATTACGAAAGAGAGTTTCAAAGCTTATACTATTTTACTACTTATTTTATGCATTTTTTAGCTTAGGTATCAATTGACAAACCTGACATTAAGATTAGATGCTCTGTTGTTTAGGAAACCTCGAAGAGTATTATTTATATAGGATTCGCGGTAATTACTAATAATCATTTTTAATGTCCAAGCTAACTTTTACGAAGTCACAATAGGGAAAATATTTAAGGCGAAGGTTAAAAATGATTTATTTATAAGGCCCACTGTAATCTACAGTGTACAAGACAGATATTCTCAGATGTTTGTCTGAGGCTCGCGAGAGTTGTGACAGTCGAAAAAACTAAATATGTAAGATGTGTTTTTCCTGGGGTTACACTTATACACATTAGATATTATATAAGTCAAAAAGCCAAATATTCACCTCTATTCCTGTTGTAATTTTTCGTAAACGACTAATATTTTATTTCGCTTTTATGTCGGAGTTTGTAACTTTTTCGAGACAAAAGATTTGAAATGTCAGTGAACACAAAGAAAAGCAAATAAAATCGTTAACAAAAGTTCGAAAAAAATCTAACGACACGATTATATGAGTTGTATACGATAAACGCCAACGGGAACATGGGTGAATTTATTTGATTAGTGCTCATAAATCGACAGCAAATGCAAAGGTATCGTCAGGGGAGAAGGACGAAACACTTGGGTGGTGCCACTTTTTAAATATCGTATAAGTAGCTGTACTTATTCTTTTTTCAAGGGTGTCAACATAATGTACTTGTGTATCATTCTATCGAAATGATGTAATAATATCTATTCGGAAAGCAAAACAACACTTGCTATCAGCGCCTCAGCTACTCTGTGTAGCATTATCAAAGCAAGACAATTATAATTAATTTACAATAACTTTTTGTTCGCAAATGCAGTTTTACCTTTGGAAGGCCGTTTTTAATAACGCCTTGATCCGGTTCCTTTTTAATATCGTCAGACTGTGGTTTCTCCATTTTGGTTGGTATTCCTAGCTCACGACTAAAATCTGTTGGAGCGAACTCAGACTTTTCATATTTTTCCAATACAGGGCGCTCATAGTCAGGAATTTCTGGTAGTTCTTCATATTTCTTAGCCTTTGGTTTTGCTTTAGCCTTAGCTTTAGGTTCTGGTTTGGGTTCTTCTTTAACCTCTTTCGGGGTTGATGTTTTACGCAGTTTTGGTAGTTCTTCGACTTTTTGAACCTCTGCAACAGTCTGCTCAAAAATTTTTTTTTTATGACCAAATTTTGATTATGGTAATAAGAATTATAATATACACATATATAGTGAAAAAGTTTTCATACTTTCGACACTAAGCATTAAGCAATGATTGTTAGGGCGCAGGGAAATAAATCCCCGGGAACTAAGTCCACTGAGGGACTCAGTTCCCACCTAGTGGGAAATAAAACCACTTTCGTGATGTGCACTTAGTTTCCATGTAAGGTGGGAACTAAGACCACTTTCTTATGGGAACTTAGTACACATTCAACAGTTTAATACGTATGCCCCCCCTGCTTGGGTTTACTGTCAGATTTGCAGTATGTGCGAATTGAAAGGGAAATAAAACCACTCAGCGTTTTCGGAATTTACTTCCCACCTTAGATGGGAACTAAGTCCACTTCAAGAAATTGGTTTTATTTCCCACTAGTTGGGAACTAAATCCCTGCACCGATTGTTAGATATGCTGTAGAAATGGTGAAACATATTTAGGGAGATCAAAAATCCAAGCAGCCGACCTGATAATGAGCATCAACATTTTATTTAGTCAACAATACAGGGTGTCCCAGTTAAGAAGTATAAACCTTTTTTGTTCAGGAAGGGAAGATTCCTGAAGTTCTGCCGAACAAAAAATTGTATGACAGGGGGGTATATCTTCATCGTATTTCCCGTTATAGCCCATCAAAGTAGGTGACTTCCCTTCCCTTAAAGGAATTAGACTTCTTAACTGGGACACCCTGTATATTATACGCGATAAGATAGCATTTTGAAGATAATGAAAACTTAAAATATCTTGGAAATATTATGCATCTTAAAATGAAAATCCGCATAGAAAACTTATTTCACGCAAACGGTAGGTACATGTTAGATCTTACATATAGTTGTAGCAAAGAGTTGTAGCTTCTCGCAAATCAAGACATACATGGCATGTAAATGACCTTTGGAAACTATACTCTGAGATGCTTAAAAGCTGTGTCCTTACAATGAAAAAAATACAGCTGTTTTATTGATTTTCGGAATTGAATTGCTACAATTGACTTACTTGTCTTATATAAAAAAATAAATGACAATGTGCCGCATTTCTGGGCAATGGGCCAATTTAAATAGAGCTTTTGCTCGCTGTGGTGAGTATGAAAGATGTTTGGCTGTGCCAGTTTCAGTTATCGTAATATTTTGGTTTTCACTTTTCGTTCTCATTTAAATGTAAATGCATAAAATTATATAAAGTGTTAAAATTTCCTCAATGCCTATTACAGCAAATTGAAGAAAAAGATAAAAGATAGTTTGGACAGTTCATAGATGAAAAGAAATTATTATGTAAAGAGAAAGATAGTAGAAAATAGTCAGAGCCTTGCGAAGAAGAATATTTATTTATTTGGTGCTAATTTTACCTTTGGTTTACGCTTTTCAGTTGGCTTCAATGGTTGAATGTCTTCTTTAATTTCAAATGGTTTCTGTTTAGGTTCTAGTTTCGTGCTTTGATTTGCCTTATTGTTGTTTATTTTGTAAATTATTTTGGGGACGTGTATGTAAATGTGCGGTTGCAGGAATTTGGACAGTAAACAAAATTAAATGTCATTAAATGAAGGAATAATGATGAATTTTTTTTTTTAGTTGGCCAATACCTACCTCTAATGCAGTTTTTTCAATTATTGATGAACGCCGAGATTCGACCTTAGTTTGTTCTTCAACCTATTTCAATTCACAAACGAAAAGTAAGACAAGACAAACCGTGGTAATAAATAAACAAAAGTCACATGAATATGGAGAAGGTTGTTGGTTATTGACTATTTTACCTGGACCGAAGAACGCCTTGATACCTTCCCGTCTTCGACAATAGTTTCCTTTTGCTGTATAATAGATTTTCTTCGAATCTCCGTCTTTGAATCTTCTTTGATAGAAGTGACTTCCTATTTTTTGTTAACAAATATTTATACAAATTACAGGTATTTAGTGTTTGTCATTCAAAATATGAATTTATTAAAAATGGATGATACATAATTCCCTGTGCTGTATTCGTGCGGATCTTGAATATTCGGTGTGCTCCACTTCGCTTAATATTATATCTTTCTTACATACTGTTATTTAAATTGATTTATTTTAATTAAAAGGCATGGCATTTACAAAACAGAAGTCAAGGCGAGTATAGGTAATTACATAATGTAAAATGGAGGGACTGAACATTTAAAATCCGTACGATTCAATTTCGGTCCGAATTGAACACAGGGGTGGACGACATACATAGTTTTAATTTGATGACATTTTTGGGTATTTTTTTTTCGGTTAATGTCACACCAAATACGACAAATTTTGACTATATTCGATAAAATTGTGAACATTAACAAAAACCATTAAGAAATCTGTGAAGGATACCCAATAATTACCAGAATTTGAGCGAAACTAAACAAATAATACCGGACTATTAAAAATACATTTCCAACATTGATACAAAACATTTACATTTATAAAATTGGTTAATACTTATATATAATGAAATATTATAACAAGACAAAACAATTGAGATAACTGTACACGCCTTTTAGGCGTACAACAAAAATGGAACAAAAAATATTTAATTATCCAGTTTTTTAGCACTTTCACTAGCACTCTACGTATAGATACAAAAACCAATTTTGAAATAGGTAAATGTCCCAAAGTTGAGTCCCCTTTTCCTGAATCGTTCATTTTTATTTACTTGGACATCATAAAAATAATACTTCCATATATCTTTTATCCTAAACAGAATAAATAATTGTTATCAGATAGAGGTCTGCTGCGTATGATCAGGAGGAGATGGTATTGAAATTAGATATATCTGAAATTGGCAGAAGCCAAAAAATTAATCGAAAAGCGAAGTTTTCCCATACATATTCCAGTTTTCGAAACCGGTTGTTTGGAGGCGTTTCCCATGAAAACACCACGAAAACGACTTACTTAGTATGAAGCAGACACACATTTTGCGACATTCATTCATAATTTATTTATTGAAACGTCAAACAAAACCGAGTTTATTTAGGAAATTATGGAATTCGAAAAATTTAATATGTTGAAAATAAATGTTCAAAATAGAGCTTGATAGTCCAGATGATAGTATTTATTACCCGCGTTACAATAATCATTAGATCACACTATCGTGACAAAAACAGAATTTTCCTGCTGTCAAGACGTTAGTGAGAGTAGTTTAAATTTGATTTCTAAGGATGGATTGGTTGCTGATTACGAAATATAAATATAAATATATTATAAAATTTCGCAAAAGAAATGTATTTTAACTTAGTCGCATAAAGAATACTGTACACCATAATAGAAGTCAATTCACTTTCCATATAGACGTATATATATGATTTATGAATTTTGCCTTTCTATTGGAAAACATTTCCATAGAGGAGAATACCTTTTCATTTGATAAGTCACATGAGTTCTTTGAGTGCGTTCATATTATCGCATCTGTGATTTGTCACAATTAATAATTATGCATTCTACTATAGTGTAAAGTGAGTAAAGGGTTCTGTATATTAATTGTTCTTTGTATGATTTCATTACCTCATCAGATGGCTGATCTTCAGGGGAAATGTGTTCGGAATTTTCTGTTTTAGATGTGGGTTGTGTTTCGTTTTCTCCTAATTCCTAAAAAATAAATCAAAAAAGGTTGTGTGTGTTTGTGTGTGTGTTATGTTATGGCTCAAATAATAATTATTCTTTTAAAGTAAGTAACCGCATGCAAAAATTTCCTAAAGACAAATTTCTATGTAGTTGAACATTACGATTTTTCTGAATCGGGATATTTTCATCGGAATATCCCCTTAAACTTTGAAACCTAAAATAAAATCCCTTAAAGGAGGATTTCAAAGCATGGATTTACGTACTGTGAAGAAAAATGCTGATATTATTTATTTTTTATGATCGATGGTACAACCATCAGTCGATGAATCAACTTTAACTCAAAATTGTCAAAATGGATTAAATTCATCCCTGATTCATCGGAGCTATAAATCATCCTTATGTGTAGTCTTGAAGGTGAGCAATGCTCAAGACAATTGGTTAAATCAGTGTAAACTATTTCCCATTATTGGAGATCACATCCAATTGTCATCCAGCCGTGGATGTAACAAATAAATAACTTGAGAACAGTTTTGCGGATGTTTTTTAATTTATATTTTTAACACATTTATTTTTAATTTGCTTTGTAATGGGTTTCAAGCTACAGCAACTCAGAAGGTACTTATTATATGTTCTTATACATATGCGTAAATAATATGTAGATAATATCAAAAATCATAAAATTAGTTAAATTTGTCTTTAGTTCATAATTGTAAATGGTTACCCACATTGTTGTTATAAAATAGTGTCCCCTATTAAATGTATTCCTGTGCAGTACGTAGCTACATAAATATTTGCTTATACGTACCTTGCGTTCGATCTTCTTAAGTCCAATTTGATCCTTTTGTGCTTTCTGCAAAGTGAAAATAAATGATTAGAAACAGTGAAAAAAAGAAATATTCTAAAATAAAAAAATGTTAATAAAAAAAATAAATAAAAAACTGTAAGTAGTGTATGAAAGTGTAAATGTAATGTTAGTGTTGTATCTTGTAGTATTGTACCTTATCAGGCGCATAAATTTCATCGTTCTGAGTACCATTCAATTTGTTCTAAGTAAATGAAATAAAATAAAACAAATAAATATTTAAATAGGCAAATATTGCTTTTATTTCTATAAAAGCACTTGATCTTCGTAGCAATTAAATGCATAATATGGAAAACAAACAAACCAAAAATCGAACTTGCAATTCGATTAAGAATAAGCCAAAACTGATCACCTTATAATAGTTGCGTGAAACATGGCTATGACACTCATAGCTCACAATCAAATATGGTAAGACGAAGGAAGCTAGGTGAGGGCGACCTTAGACCTGGATGGTGCAGTTTGTGAGCGTTGGGTGGTTCGCTTGTTCCTCGAAAACGTGACGTAAAACTAGAAGCTTGTCTTGCGAATTATAATGAAACATTAAGGGTATTCATGCAACGTCGTTTACAATTTTTTGCAATTTTTGCACAGTTTTTATGAACGCCAAAGACTGTTCGCTGCTGACCTATGCCTATTTTGCTGCAAAATTACCAATTTTGATATTAAAAAAAAAAAAAAAAAACTTTATAATGAACACAGACAGCTAGGTTCCAGAAATCGAGTGAAATCGAAATTGCAAATCGAGTGAATTCGTTTTCAGTGTTCTGCATTTCGAGCGATTCGAAAACCCCGAAATTTTTTCGAAATCACAATTTGACTTTGTCTCAAATCTGAAAATTTTGAAATCGAAATGGAATACAGTTAAATATATAACACAAAAATTCATTTCCGATTTCATACCGAGTGAAAGTGAAATGTGGAACCTAGCAGAGAAACACCCTGTACTAGTTTTCGATACAACCTTGTCGAATTCGTCAATACTGCTGACAGTAAACCTAGTTGGTGTTCAGTGCGAACGCTTCGAAAAGATTGTTAAGATATTATATAGATCATGGCTATAAAACTGATCAAATCTCGTGCGTAAATACATAATCAAACAACGGGAGTGAATTCGTTTGAAAGCGAACCCAAACGTATGCCGAAAATTCAAAATCCGTATAAAGTCAAATCCAGGACATATTCACAGGGGTGAATAGGTTTATTTGGATTTTTATTCTTTATTTCCGGAAGAGTCTCTGCAAATGGATCAGATCCTTCAACTAAAGATTGTGGTGTGTACTGTGTAGTGTATCTGATGTGTTTAAAAAAATGAGAAAAGAATATCAAAAGTCTTATGAAAAAGAAGCAAATGTCACGATATTTTTGTTATAAAATTGCAGTCATAGCCAGCTTTTCGGTGACACAGATAATAAATAAAAAAAAGTGACAACTAAGAAATAACAAATGACACAATAAATATTTCGTTTAAATTATATAGGTAATGAAAGTTTTAGACTGTCTTAAATCATATTGACTGAAGATGTTACTATACTTGTTGTCACAAATATCAATTTGATTAGTTGTTATCACATAAGAACAAAACCAAAAGTTAGCTTCACAAATGCGGTATTTGAAAGGCTTCTTCGTTGCATCCACTCGGTTTTCTTGAATTCCAGTAAAGTGGAGTACAAACAACTTACCTTTTCTGGTTCAATCACTTCGTCCGAACTCTTCGTTTCTTCAGAAATTTTCTTTTTAGGTTCTACCTTCTTCTTCTTCTTTTCTTCTTCCTCTGCGGCTATTTTCTTTTTATTTTCTTCTTCTACTTTCTCTTTGTTCTTCTGTACTTTCTTTTGTTTCTCTTCTTCGACCTTCTTTTGTTCTTCTGCTTTTTTCTTTTCTTGCTCTACTTTTTTCTTTTCTTCTTCTACTTTCTTCTTTTCTTCTTCTGTTTTTTTCTTTTCTTCTTCTACTTTTTTCTTTTCCTCTTCTGCTTTCTTCTTTTCAGCTTCTACTTTCTTCTTTTCCTCCAATGCCTTCTTGCTTTCCTCTTCAGCCTTATGATGATTAATTATTAGGATATTGAGTTAAAGGGACATTTAGTGAAGTATACACAAATTAAATAAAAAAAAGTTAAATGAACGCAAATCTATAAAAATGTAATTTTAAATGTTACACTTAAACAAAGTAGAAAGGAAAACTGTCAAAATTAATTTAAAAAAATGCGAAACATATAGGTAAATGGATGTAAACAATTATGTTTATAAATTAAATATAAAAGTAATACTCTAAGGATCATTGATTTTGTTGGATAAAACAGAACATTGATTACTATAACATCTAGAGTAGAAAGATAAAGGACCATAAAAGATTTACACGAAAAGTTAATATGCTAAATGAAGGATTTATTACAAAAGCCGCAATTGTTCAATTGATTTAAATGTAACAATTTCATATTTAATTGAGAGTCGCGCGCATGTAATGACTAGAGTTGTTTTCTTTATTAACCTTTCGTTCAAAATACCTTAATGGTCGTAGCAACAAAAAAGAAAATTAAGAAGTTAATAAACGGTCATATCTAGAGAAAATATTTGGCATAAAATATAAAATATTAGAACGAAATTATGACATTGTAAGTCTATTAATTTTTCGCGGATCACCTCGTCAACCTGCTTTCTGGAGGTGGGCTTAAGCCTCACATCAAAAATTGTTTTCGCTTCTTTTTCTTCAGACAGCTTTCTCACTCCTTGCTTTTTATTTGCTAGATTTGTTTTTTTATCTTTCTCTAACTCTACCTTTTGTTTTTCTTCGGCTTCCTTTTTGGCCTTTTTCTTTTTCTCCTCTTCTTCCTTCTTTTCCTTTTCGTCCAGTTTTTTGACAACAACTATCTTACATGATGTTTCGTCCTTTCCAACTTCATTGCTTATTACACATTTGAATGTAGAGGTGTGCTCCATTTTTGCTGAACTAAATGTCAAACGAGCTGTAGTGCCGTCAAATGTTGTTGTTATATCTTTAGTTTCCTTCACAATGGTCGTTTCCTTGTACCAAGTCACTTTGCAGCTGCGATCGGTTGACTTAATTGCTGTCAATAGTTCAAATGTCTTGCCTTCTTCGACCTTTTGATCGGTTAGCTTGCGCGTTATTTCGGGCTTTACTGGTTTTCGTTCTTCCTCCGGAATGTCAACTAAATTGACGATTTGGGAAACAGCTTCACCCTTTTCGTTCTTAGCAATCAATTTGTAAGCGCCTTTGTCTGAGTCCTGGACCTCGTTGATCTCCAATTTGACGGCGAATTCACCCTCTTTAGTTTTTTCAACTAGATAGACATGGCGTTCGCTTTGACGTACCTCATTGGTCTCCTTGAACCATGTGCACTTTGGCTCGAATTTCGACGCTACTGTACACTCAATTACTACGGTACGTTTTTTAATAATTTTAATAATTTTCGGTTTATCTTTGATGACGGGAACAACTGCAAATATTAATAAATGATTGATTTAAATTTCAAAATTATAATTTCATGGTAAACTTACTTTCAATATTCAGTGTTAAATTTGCGTTTAATTCACCCAAATTATTCTTTATATTACATTTGTATAGCCCGGAATCCTCTAACTGAGGGTCGACCAATTCCAATTTTATGTAATACTGGCCTCCGCGTGTCTCCATTGTCATTTTAAGTCTATTTGTTTCTTTAATAACTTCACCATTACGGAACCAAATTACATCTGGTTTTGGGTCAGATTTAACTTTGCATTCCATTATGACGAGCTTGCCATTATTTTCCGATATAATGCGGGGTTTTTCAACAAAGGTTGGTGGTTCACCTTCTGGTTCGGGTTCGGCTTCAATATTTAAATTAAGATTGGCATTCGATTCGCCAAATTCGTTTTGAACATTACATCTATAGGTGCCACCATCGGATGCACCTGGGTCCTGTATTAAAAGATCATATACATATATTGTTGCGAACGTGAAAACGTTAAAGCTTACCTTAATTTCTAATGTGAGTTCGTACAAGTCCTCGGAAATTAAAGTCGATTTCAGTTTGATTTTTTTTGTTTCTTTAACCACATCTTGACCTCTGTACCAGGTTACAGTAGGTTCTGGTTTCGCTTTGCATTTGCATTTCATCGTTATTAATGTACCAGAGTCGTTTGGTATGATACGTGGTTTTTCGGTAAATGAGGGTGCAAATCCATCTGCGTCGCCTGTACCTATTACGTAATACGTTGTTAATATACCGATTTATAATAGGACAAACAATAGAAGGTACGCAAACAATTTCATTAGTGTCAGCAGTTTATTGCTATTACATAGAAAGCCAAAACAAAATTAAAAGAAAAATGATTGAGCATGAAATGCGCGAAAGAAATATGCTTTACTCCCAGTATTTGATGAATTATTCTCAGTCTTAAAAATGCATACACTGGAAAATCGTATGAGTGTGAAGAAAAAAAGATACTTCAAAAATATATTTTTTTTTTAAGTTAAGAAAACATAGTAGGTGCTACCTACTAATGAATTATTTGTTGGTCTTCATAAATTTACAAAAAAAAAAATCAATAATGGGAAACAATTTTGTTTGCTATCTCACATCATAATAAATTTAAAATGTAAATTACTGCTATTATATTGTAGATTATATAGTGGATAGGATAAGTAGGTACCTTGGAAATTCAGCGCTATATTTGCATTACTTTCTCCGTACATATTAAATGCATTACATCTATAATTTCCACCATCTTCTCTGGTTGGATTTTTTATCTCTAATGTAAGAATATAAGTATCTTTGGCAGTTGCTTTGCGGGACATTTTAGTTCTTGATGAGTCGTTGATTTGCTTATCGCCACGATACCATGTTATATCTGGCACTGGATGTGCTTCTAATATACATTCCATTATAAGAATGTCGTCCTCTTGTCGAATTGTCGGTTTCTTTGGAAAACGTGGAGATTTTCCGTCGGGAATTCTAAGCAGTAATATTTATTTTATCGTTTACAATAATAACTCTTCGCTAATGAATTTTCAATACGTATGCTCTCAATTTGCCTATTTTTGTTTACTATCTTTATTACTGTGTGTATTACTTAGTATAGCTATATTTATGGGGTTATATAAAAACGTAAGCGTTTTCTCTTTATATAACTACCAACTCTTTCCTACACGCGATATCTATAGGTACCGGATTATTAACCGATTCCTTTTAGGAGAGAAAATCTTCTGGAATATTCGAAGTTGTCCACTAAAAAGTTTAACAGCTTAGCTTAAATTGAATATTAAGATTGCTAAGATTCATTCCAAAGCCCATAAAGTCGTAGCAGTACATCATAATAAAACGTCCGTGGAATGTTATACATTTAGCCATATAGAAGAGTATAAATAAATAAATAAGTAAATAGGTGGCGCAACAGGCAGGTATATAGCCTAGGCCTAGCTTCTCGCAACCATTCGTTTGGTGTGAGTTTCTATTTTGGGGACGAATGGAAGGGACCTACAATTTTATGCCGAGTCCGAACGGCTGAATTGGTATCCAAACTCCAAACACAAATGAAGCCTGCATTGGTGTTCACTCACTTTTGACGCTCGCTGTAAATGCCAAATAAATATTTGTGTAAAAGTGGAAAGGAAACGTTCATGCAAATACCGCGAATTACTTTTAGAAGTGGATTTTCGGTACGTACTTTTCGCAATCTACCCTTCCACTTACGCAGCACGTAAACTACATTTCGACCAACTTATAATAAACACACACAATAATAGTGGATTTCAATTTGAACGTCAACTAGTTCAAAGTCTGCTGTTTCAAAAAAAAAAAAAAAATGACACTTTGCTTTCATAATAATGAAACCAATATGTATTTTGGATTCCATATTTCTACATGCAAAATAAGAAAACAAAAATTACGACACCCAACTGAACTTAAGAAATCAAATCTATTTAATTTAAGCAACAGTGTTTTACATACATCCTGCAGTATTTGCTTTGACCATATGTATATAGTATTCTGCAAATGTGTATTGGACATTACTCGAAGGAGAAATATCGACGCCCATTGCTCGAAATCATTGTCTCATTGACTTAAATTACTTTGGTACGATAATCGTAGTTTTCTTCATTGCTACTGAATAAAACCTTTACATTTCATTAGTTTGAAAATGTTTGTTTTTAGTCAATAGGAAAGAAATTTAAATTTGCTTAGTAAGTTTGTAATTTTTAATAGGTAAACATCACTAAAATTTGTTTCGCTTTGAACGTATATAATGTAATTTTTGTTAGCTCACAAAAATACCGGCTCTGACAAAAATGAATTTTAAAAACTAATCAGGCCGTCGTTATCTCAAAAGAGCCAGACAATGTATAAGAGTGGAGCTTGTTCAAAAACCCGTTAAAGAATATATAGGAGAAGATCTAGATACTAAGGGTATTCACTTAATCAAATAAATTTATGCAGCTCGTAAATGTATAAATTTCTACGGTTCTTTAAGTGAACACCCCTAAGAAATTGTCATTGCGTAAATCGGCTGTATCTGGAATCACACAAACAATTCATATGACTGTCTCTCAAAGTTTGACATTTGTGATTTGCGTAACTTTCCGCGGTTGATTTCCGAGCCCAAATCCTCGCGGAAAATTATGAGGTCTGCGTAAACTATTCTCCATACAAAATCTGACAGTTCATTTACGAGGTGGTAAATTTCTGCAGTTTACGCAGTTTATGAGGCTTTTACGCGTTTAAGTGAATACCCTTACTGTGTTTTGTTTGCGGAAGCCCACAGTGGAGCTCAATAATAAATAGTCGATTGACAGAGACATCAACACCGAACATACAAAATTGTGTTACGGTTTTAAACAAGTTAAAAGTAGTAGATAAGTGATTTCGGGCTGTATTATTTGTTATTAAAAAAAAGCTCATAACTGGAACTTTTTCCTACAATATTTATTATTTGTCAAGCATAAGTTTTGGACGAAGAAATTTATGTTATTGCTATCTTTAAGAGTTTAATTTCTTAATTAAATTATTTCAAATCATATTCTTAAATATGCTTATTAGTTTTTACCAAAGTATAAAAGTTTGACCAGAATAAACAAAATTCGAGCATACGTATCAAAAATAAATTAAACAAATATATCAGATGATCGATTCTCTGCTTACTTTTTAGAACCACCTTCAAAGTTTAGATTTATCGTCGCTACACCTTCGCCATGTTTATTTCTAGCTTTTGTCTGATATTCACCCTGATCGCCAGAAACAACATTCGTTATTTCTAGCCTTGCCATGTGATATAATTTTTGATCCTCTTCCAATGATATCTTATACCGACCTCCTTCTTTAATTTCTTCCTTCCGATGATACCTTTTATTGTTACCGTAAGTTTGAATTAATTGAGGTGTGGAAAAATGAATCCGAATGTCATATAAAATATTTATTTGTAAATAATTGTTATATGTACCAAGTAACAGTTGGCTTAGGTTCGCCGACACATCTGCACTCAAATGTGATGTTTCCACCATCCTCACTTTGTCGAATTAGTGGTCGTTCGGTGAATGTAGGTTTAATGCCATCATCAGGAACTGGAGCCTCATCGCCTACAGAGAGGGGTTTTAGTTTTACAAAATTTCGTATTTTGATTCGCTTTCTTTTGATTCATGTTTACTGTTTTAGTTATAATATGCATTGTATTTTCATAAAAGAAAAAATACTATTTCTTAATAGAAAGTAAAAATTAGCAATGATCAAATAAAGTATACCTATACAAAAATACATACATGTAGTACGTTCAAGAATTTGTTTTTCTAACTCTACATGTTTATTTGAATGCATGCGTGGTTTGAAGTTTTATATCTATTTATTATCAGTTTTATTTTTTGTATAGTCTCATTAAAATGATAACATGTAGGAACACGAGAGCGCACAACATAGATCATCAGTGGAAGCACGTTGTGAATTTCAGTTTTTAGCAAAAGCATGCAACTTCGATCGTAAGCATTTGGTTTTAATAAATAAATCAATGTGGTCGAAATCAGTTTTTTCTACCGTTTGCGAAGCTTCTATCTAGTGTCAAGTCAAGAACAATGAGAATATCAAATACGCTTCTGACTCTCTATCCTACGCTATTCTTAAAGTAGGGTATGTTGGGGTATCGCCCAAGAGTATGCAAATGAGAGCCGCTGATTTTCAATAGATGCGTATTATGTATAAAATGTGAGAGAATTGTAGGTACCTATATAAGCGGTCATTCTGAACCTAATGTCATCTTTAATAAATTTAAGATAAAGTTCATCATCATTTGTAAACTGAAGATGAGGTGTCAATGTGAATAGAATTTCCTGTGGCATCAAATAATTATTTTCAGATGCCCGAGTTAGTAATGATTATTTTATTAGTAAGGAAAATCTGATGTACATTCATAAAATTGTTTGGTTTGGTGCAGAGTTTATGTTTTACTGAAACCGCGTATTAATTGTTGACTATTATGCTCATGAATTTAGATATTATTTGCGGTCTTAAATGAAATATTTAAATTCGTGTGCACTTACTTTGCTCGTGTTGAATTACTGAGCGAGGGGCCTAGGTTTAACTCCCGAAAAATACGAGTTACAATATATACAACTTTTTCCGGCGCTAAGTTTCAAAAAAATATCCAATTGAATAACTTTTATCTACTATGAACCATTGTATTAAATGTTGACTCTTCCAATTTTACAACTGGGTTGTGCTCATTTTGGTTTGCCACTTCACTATAATAATTAAACTCACGGCTGTCATTTTGCCATGCGCAGACTTATGGTGGAGGGTCTCAGCTGCTCGAAAAAATTAGTTAAAGTGCTTTTGACCCGAGCAATATACATGTGTGTGTACGCGTACTTGTTATTGCGGAGAATTATTCCTGTATTCGATCTACTAATAACTGACATGGGTGCGATATCAGCGTTGTTCCGCAGAAATTTTGGAGTTGAGCTATTCTTCGAGCCATTTCACATAAATTTGAGCCAGTTTAGTGTGCTTTATATGTTTAGATTTCTTTCCATTTTTTTTTTTTTTTTTTTTTGTTTGGAGGTTTGCTGGAAGGAAAAATCGTCGAAAAACATTGCAGAGCTATTACGCGAGGGATGCTTCTGCAACAGTGAGGGACCTAAACCCATCTAAAAAAAAATCCAGAAGGGAATGACTTTCGTCATCCCGGATTGGATTGCACCTAGTCGTTCGACTAATCGGCAATTTATTTTTGATTTATTTTAAAAAATTTAGAGGATAAATCCGCCGTTTGTCGGATTTCTATATTTTTTTTGATTGAAAATATTACCTACTTTCTTGGTCTTAGCTAACTCTTATAGATCAAGAGGTTTTACCCGCCTTAATCTCCTGATTCATTGTCAATATTTAAAAGTTCTGTTATTTCTAAGTTAACATGGTTAAGAAGTCTACTTCTGTGCCCGTGGAAATGTTTCCCTTGTCAGCAATGTAAGCCATATTGCTGAATGAAAAACATTCCCATACATTATTCCCTATAGGAATATGAAAAATGCTGAATGAGTGCGTTTACATGGTTGAATTGTTTTAAATAGCGATTATTTTGTGACGGCGTTCAGTTGAGTAAATTTTATTTTTTTAACATTTTTTTTTTAAGAACGAAGTTTTAAGACAAATGTGAGCCATTTCTCTTTGGGTCAGAGCATTGATATTTTTTTATACACTTTTGCAATGAATATGAACACCTGAAAATGCCTACCTACGTGCCTCGACTTCCATAAAGTCGTCACATAAAATCAAACAAAAAAGTTGTCGTAAAATGCCGCCTTTTATGCCATGTTCAGCACTTTTCAAAGTCGTACGTACAATTTAAACTATACGATCCACATGCACTGTTTAATTTAATTTTAACATTGCGACATACTAATAATCACTTCTAACATATACCTACTTTAAATAGTTTGCAGGTCAAAATGGATAATTGTATGGAAAAAAGTTCGCTATTGTTGGCTCGGAAAATGTAACCAGGACACTAAAAATGATTATTAGTACGGCGCATTTTTTATTTCGGGTACGTTTTTCGGTTCGAACTTTTGAGTTTACGCTAAATGTAAAAAATTAGTGTCGAAACTTAAATTATTTAAAAAATGATAAATATTCATTTTATCACGAGAATAGCAGTCTCTAATATTTGGTACACAGGTGCTCAGAATATAAAATTTAATTATTTTCATTATATGGTACAACCAAAAACACTTGCTTGTTTCGTGCTTGTTTGTTTGAATACCTTGTATATTTTTATGCGAATTATTTTTATTAAAAGCATCAAGATATTACATAATTTAAAAAAATTGATTGCATTCATTAGAGACATGGTAAAAGATGAATATCAATCATGACCACATATATTTTTGTATGGACCTAAATAGTTCATAGGAAATTGAATAGTGGGAGTAATAATAATTTGCAGTGATGAAAATACAATAAAGTTATGTTTAAGAAATATGTTGTTGTGTGTTTTAAAAAGTTATGAATAAGTAGCATATGTTTGTTGCACACAAAAAGTATGTAAACGCAAAATAATAAAATGCACTTTGTTAGTGAGATGACAGACAAATTACGAAAAAATACCCTCTTAATACATTACAGATTATAAAAATTGTTAAATTAAATATTGTAATAGCACAAAATATTAATGACTACAATAAAAGAATAATTATTTGATAATGAACCTATTTTCGTTTAATTTTAGTGGTTTATTTTTTTAAAGCAATTTGATCTATGTTAAAAAGCTTTACTTTTAGTTTTAGTTTGTAACACATTCTTATTACTACTACAGTCGAGCCCGTATAAAATCTTAAAAAATATAACAATAACGTCGAGATATTTGATATTTTTTTTTATTCTATAAGTTTGTATCTATACAGCGACTATCTTAAGCATAAATGTAATTAACATATTTTGATTTGATAGCATAAAATAAATAAAGAGTTGGCGAAACAGTCGTGTAGACACCCTCGGCCTAGTTTCCCACAACCATTAGTTTGTGTGAGTTTTTCTTTTTGGGACCTACAATTTTATGCCGAGTGCGGCTGAATTTAGAAGCTTTTTTTCAGGACAGTTACCCTCTCGAATGTTTGTCAGACATTCGCGAGAGGTGGTGCAGTGGAAAACCTCTTAAGATTTAAGTTGTGCTTTTTCCGGGGATCGAACCTGAGACCCCTCGCACAGTAGTCCCGCAGACTAACCACTGAGCCACTGCGCCACCGATAGTATAATCCGCTTACAATCACACAAAGGGTATATGTATTCTAAAAACACAAAAAAACGTTGCGCGCTTATGGTCACGCTACGTAGATAACATCCAAGAATCATGATGTCGTTTTCAAACGCAAGAGTCAGCTACTTATTTTAGCATTTTGTTTTTAAGTAAGTAGTTAGTAGATTATCTTTTTGCACCCTCCACAGGGAGGTATATTTACTTTTTGGTTACATTTGTAACGCCAAGAAGGAGTCACCGGAGAACCCATAAATTATATACATTCTGAACCGATTTAACCAAGTCCGTCTGTCCCTCTGTCTGTTGAAAACACGATAGCTTCCAAACGAATCGACTTAGGTAAATGACATTTTTGGGAGAAGCCTTCTTTTGACTGTCGTCGTCAGGTTGGTATTAAAAATAGTTTATGTCGGTCAAGTAGTTCAGATACCTACCATACAAAACACATGCACATACACATGCGTGTACAGTATATACTAACTCGGTAAACATTTTGCATGACTTTTATGCAGTGTAGAGTATCAAAGCATCGGCCAGGCCGATGATAAGACTTTTACTTGTTTAGTTACTGACAGTTACAACCCGCTTGAAGTCATATTATTTTATTGCCCGTTTAGTGTGACATTACAATGGCTCGACTGTACTACATAGCTTACTCTCATTAGTTACAATGCAGACTTAATTTCGTGTTCTTACAATTCACAATTTGTTATTTTTCTCACATTTCTCACGTTTAAAGTAACTAGCTGAGTTGGGTTTAATTACAACAATAATTTGTTTTTTAAGTTCAAAATCCTTACAATGTGTTTAATACTTGGTTATTTAACTGATTAAGATTATTTAATTTCTAAGTTAAAGTAAAACAACGCTTTTAAAATGCATATATATATTTACATAGAGAAATATCTTTTGTGAGATATTGTACTTACTGTCAAAGTTTAGGCTAATAGTTGCATTGCTTTCACCAAGTTCGTTTTTCGCATTGACCTTGTATTTCCCAGCATCTTCAACTGTGACATTTTTTAATTCAAGTGATGCAAAGTAGGAATGTCCATCTTTGTCTACGGTCAACTGTGTATAGGGCGAAAAAGTATTGACCAAATAAATAAATTCCGTTCATTTAAGTTTAATTTCATTGCTTATATTTAAGATACGTAATAGGATGATGTTTTAAGTTATATACCTACAACATTTACATCATGATCCCATTCGAAGCCATATTTATTAAACACATGCAAATTATTTATATTCTTTTTTTTTTTTTTTACTCTATTAGGAATTCGCTACGTGATATTGTTTTGTTAATCAATTAAATTTGCCTTAGTAAACGGAAACATGCTTGAATTAACTAAAGACTAAACTGCATTTTTTAGAGGAAACCTTACCTTATGTCTTGGTGATTCTTTGACAGCAGCACCATTGTGGAACCATGATATTGTTGGCTTTGGATCTGCATTAACGCGACATTCAAATAGCAGGCGTTTACCATCATCCTCTTGTCGGATAGCTGGTTTTTTCGCGAATGTCGGCGCGAAACCGTCGATTTGTCTAAATGATAGTTTATGAATATAATTCGTATTCAACAAATTGTTTTATGTTAGTAAAGTAACGTATTTGTTTTTTTATTATATATATATATATAATTTTAAATTATTGATACAAAATTCAACAGGTATAAAAATATAACATATTTCGTGAAATCATGCAAACCAATAGTTAGAATGAAATTGGGAATGGTTTGTTAGGGAACTAAATTTTACATCTGACTGATAAGAAACCAGTTTTCAAATAAATGATTTTAACATTCGAATACGAGAACTCTCCCATGTGGTATTGAATCCACTCAGCCTTCCCCTTCCAAAACTAAAACCCAATTCGTCAGTCAATGATCTAGACAAATTGGTTTCCTTAAGGTGCTAGTACACGGTATGTAGCACGCCACATATATATGTGCCTCTGACGTCACCAGATAGTGTAGGTCTCACTACACTATCTGGATATGCAAAATTGCGTGGCGTGGTAATGTAAATCCACCATTAAACTCCTCAAAAGATACACGAGTATTCGATTTTGCCAGTTTGTAATTACTTTCGTTAATTTTAAGCAACGATAAAAGCTGCTTTTTTTAGCATGTGCTAAAATGGAGTACAAAAATTACCATTTGGGTTGTCATTAGCAAAATTTCACTATATCAATTTCTTAAGAACCATTGGTTCCAAAATGTGTGAACATATATTTTAGGGAAGCCTGTCTGTGGCTGTTATGTTCCTGTTATATCATAAGCAATTTAAACAGAAGCACAAATTTATTTCCAGAAACGTAGCTTTCTCTGGGTTTGCCGTTTGGAGTTTAATATAGATTTATATTTTTTGTTTTTGAAGTCACATAATTGCAACGATCTTCAAACCGATATCAGGCTTAAAATTAGGACAACCCAAATTAAATGTCGTTGTGTATTATTAATTTAGTTTCGTTTAGCAATAAAATGGTTACACATATAATAACAGGCATCTCAAACTCACCGTTCTACAAACTTTCCCTCTTTATGTTAGTTTAAAATATATGCCAGCAGGTATAATTAGGTAAGCATTAGGAAGAGAAAATGTTTAATATGTTAGTATGTTTTATAAGTACAAATCAGACGAAAAGAAGAGCAACTAGCGTTTAAATAAATTTGTCACTTTTTGCTGTTGTGTTTAATTAAGCAATGCGATATCAAAAGATAGCTAGATCAGTATCGAAGTAATCGCCCTCACCTTTCCTTTGGTTCGTCAGCCGCTATTTATTTATATTAATTTATTATTTATAATAAAAAAATATTTCATTTTAAATATTATGTATAAAAAATAAATTAAAGTTATTAAATTGTATACTTGAAATGTATTTTAAGAATACTTACGGCTAAAATTCAAATTGATCGATGCTGACACTTCGCCCAATTTATTTTTAGCTTTAACCTTATAAAGGCCAGCATCAGTTTCAATAACATCATCGAGATCTAATACTACTGTAAATTTGTTATCACCAATCGCTTGAATCTTAAATTTTGTTCTAACATCTTCTATCAGTAATGTTTCACTGCGATACCATTCAATTTCAGGTTTTGGTGATGAGAGTAATTGGCATTCAAATATTAAGCGGTTGCCATCATCTTCCTGCCGAAGCTGTGGCTTCTTAACAAAGCTGGGAGCGAAATCTTCAGCCACCCCCATGCTGAATTAAATGGATTTAGTTTGAAATAATTGGTGACATATAAAAGAACCCGTGGGTCCGATTATTTGCTCTTGGGAAACGTCCTTCTTTTCTTCTTCTTTTCGGCGCTTATGCCTGCTTCTTTAGTTAAATACAACTTGAACAATATTTAGTCCTTTCTCCCTCTGTTATTGAAAAGATGTCGGTATTCTTATTGAGTTCTTCTGAAAACACAAACGAGTGAAAAAAATTATTAAGAAAATAACTACAATATAAACGCGAATAAATTTACTTTTCTTTGATATTGAATGGAAATACAAAAAATGTTAAAGTCTATCCCGATTGAAAAATAGGAATCTCTTGATATTATGGCTAAGATGACTTTTATGCTGCTTGAAGTTTTTCCCTAATGCTAACCAGAATGTTTAAATCTTTCAAAATTATAAAATACATTATATTATAATAATAGGGCCTAATTGTCAAATGTGCGTAATCTTTTCGCGTTCAAAATGAAATTTATAATGTGCAAGTCATCTCATTTCGTCCAATTTATTACGGAGCGCTTTATCCGTTTCACGATAGTCGGATGATTGAAACTGCAATTTCTATTAGGTACGCATTCAAGATATATTTTTCGTGAAATAAATTCCATCAACCAAAATTTCAACTCAGTGTTTACAAAAAATGTCACCGCTATGGAACACTAGATACTCAATACATCCGCCACCACAATTATGAAAATTTTGAAGAACTCTGTACTCAACAATGTTATAATGTATATTCCTTGAATGGAATAAAAAAATTGTATTGAAAAAAAAGGTAGGTAGGTATAATTCCAACACGCGCCGTGCGCAGGAAATGGATCTGACAATTCATGCATGCCTCCATTAAGGCTTTCGGGTGCAAGAATTGAAAATCAATGCAAAATGTGAAGTTGTGAAGTATTTGTTCGGAATAGTGCCCAACTACTCACTTGGCAAGGGTTAGTTTTCTTTTAATTTCGTCTGAGATGTTTTTATAGCAGAGCTGAGATGGCCGGCGGCGTGGAGAAAAAAATATCCATATTACATAACTTCTATGTATGCATACTATCTCTTTCTAACTTGTTTTCGAACCATAGACAGTTGCAATATTTTATTGCAAATAAATTTCGGCGCCAGCTTACGAATACTGTTCACACTATAATCAATTTTTATCATTATATAAAACTGTGTTTATGAGCCCTCTAACGTGCAAAATACTGCTCTATCTCTTACGAATTTCCGACATACCTCAGACAGTAAGACTGTCCTGAAAAATCTTTTCAATTCAACCGTTCTATATCGGCCAATTATTTATTTATCCTGTGGGTGTATTTCTAACATAATGAGGTTCACATGTTTTTCGCACCCAAAAACATACTCACTACAAGGTGCTAATATTCATTTCCGTTGTCCAGATTAAGTTTTACGAACTCATAATGACAATAAATAAATTTAAGGTGAAGGTCGAAAGAGATTATTAGTAGGTAATTCGCGTATGTCATCATCAAAGTCCAAATCTTTCCTTTTTTTGTATTTGCTTCTTTTCTAGAAGATTAATTAAAAAAAAAAAAAAAAAAAAAAACATGTATACAAAAAACAGCTGCCAGAATCTGCATATAGGCGAAAAATCAATCTTCTGTACTGTTTGGACAAATGTGAGTAGAAAATCTTGTATTATCAGCCTTACAAATATTAATCAAAGTTAACCTTCACCTTGAATTTATTTTATAATAAATAAAATTTATATGAGTTTTGTTATTGTAAACTCGTGTAGTATTTATGTAAGCTGATTAATGGTTATGCATTATCTGAATTCCATTTGCTTACGTTCAGCGTAAAATATTTATACACGATATATCTAAACATAAATTCGGGTGTATAATACAATTAAATTACTATCCTAAGGCCGTGTGTCAATTGTGCTAAGTACCTACATAATTATAGTCGGTTAATTTTCTGATACTTATGTATATGGATGTGTGTACTGAAATTCACCCACTTCCAATCTGAAACCAGAAATTTCTCTTATTACATGATTTTAATCAATTGAAAAAATTGGGTACTAAAAAACTAAAAAAAAATATGTATTTAAATACACTCACATCATTTTGCTAAATAAGGAACTTTTAATGAAAACCCAGAATGTGTAGGCTTTCCACTGGCATTCCACCTTTGAATAAAACAACAACGATGATATTTATACTTTATATAACTATTTAAAGTTAGAGGCGATCAATTGTTTATATTTATGTGTTTTTGCTTAGATTCGACTTTTGCGTTAAGTTTAAATTTAAATAGTGGTAAGGCCTATTGTGTCAGCAAAAATTCAGAAATGTCTTTGAATTAGAAGGGTAAACAAAACCAAGCAATCATTGACCAGGGGTGTTCTACTAGGTTCAATTGTCTGACATCTTTCTTTCACATTTTATATCAATGAACTTCCATTAAAAATAGTGACATCTGACATCGATCAATAATATAATATGCTGATAATGATTAATTGTTCAAAAACGGTCCCTCTGGACTTATAGATGATTGTGTTCTAAGACACGTCTGCTAAGAATTTAAATACGTTATTTAACAGAATACTAACACAACCTTTAGGAAACATAATAACATCAATGGGCCCTTAATGATTGCTATAATATTAGTACCTATACCAACCTACGGATGGGATGTTTTCTGAAAATGTTACTACATTGGGGGGGACTAACATTGACCTTCCAATGTTGCCTACACCAACATTGCAAGATACATTTTTAGTTTACGTAGACAAATTTATAGCTTTCCTCTGGTATGTGGATATGTAGTAAATATAATAATCGTAAAAAACATACCGCACTGTCAAATCAATATTCTTTCGGAGCTGACGTTTGAATGTCATTAATGGAAAACTTCCACCGAACACCAAACAACCACAAAAAAACCGATCAAGTGCGAGTCCAAAGATAACGTACATTAGTACATCAGCTGTTAGTTCATATAGTACATGCCTACATTACATAGTTATGGCATCGTTTCCTTAACGCCTGTTTAAATGTCGGCCTAGGTACAGACACATTTATTTAATATTAAAAAAATAAATTTGGAAAAAAGTTTCCTGAAATGTTGGCACTATTTCAAATGCTAATTTTGAAAATTTGGGGGTGTGTCACTCCCAAACGGTAATAGAGCGCTAAATTTTCAGATTTGTATTTAGGGCACTAACATTAAAAAAAGAAAACGTTATTTTCGAATGGGCAGTAAAGTAAAATCTTATCGTGTTACTTTAACGTTCATTGCTTAATGTTTTTCCTTTGCATTTTGCAGTGTAGCATTTCAGCAGTCCCAGTCTGGTCCCAGTGTCTCTCCCTAAGTCCAAATTTTGAGTTGCAATCTTTCTTGTCCATATTTTGATTGTTGATGTTTGTTGTTATTTTTTTTAGGGGAGACTGGGGCACCTTGCTTTTCTGGAACACTTTTGAACGGCAGTATTTTTAATTGCTTTTGGCAGCTAATAACTACATAACTAATACTACAATCTTTGTAATTTTTTAATATAATATATTAACTTAATTTTTTTCAATAAAAAAAACAAAAACGACTTAACAGAGGCAAACTGAAATTCACAAATTACGAGATATTTTACAAATGACAGAAGAAACTTTATAAAAATAAAAATGAGTTAGCTGTTCAGGAATTTCGGTGTTCTCGATGTTTCCGGAGCGTTGATTGGTGGTGGGAGCTTAGCTTTTATTTCAATGCCACTTACAGACCTATTTTATCTCACCATAAAATGTGTGAACGCGAACGAGTATTCGCGAGTTTTGACAGTCCGTTCACATGAACACTTTTCTAGGTCGCAACCCCGCCCGAATATTTTCTTGGAGGTGGAATCGTTTTTCAAAAAACTGCATAGTACAAACGTTTCACATACGTACCTACTCCCAGGTACGTAAGTATTAAGTAACACAATTCTTCCTTCCCATTTTGTGATTTTTATGTCGATCTTAAAGTGCTATGTATATTATAAGAGAACATTTATTCCTGTTAAAAATAGACCGCGGTACAGTTGCACACAAGTCAACAAAACTTTTATCAATACTATACGTATACGATTGCTGAGCAAGTTGAATGTGTATTTTACGTATTATATAGAAAAATCTACAAATGCAAATGAAAATGTAATTTTTTTTCAATCTATGAATTTTTATTTTAGAATTTTAGAGAAAAAAAAAGAATTCTAAGTAATTTGAAGTATGAAGTAATTAAATAAACAAAAAAAAATGCAAATGCTGTAGCTCACTTTGCCGTATTAAATGGATAGGGTCCATAACAATTAGGAGAGGACATTGGACATTGACATTCCATTGAGACAATTAAAAAACAGAACACAGTACGATAATTCCATACAGGAACAGGAGACTATGCCTAGTGCCTATAGTTTAGCTTCACAGAACCATTAGTGATTGTGAGTTTTGAACCATAGGACCTATAGTTTTATCCCGTATCCGACTGGCGGAACTTGGAAGCTTTCTTTTTATGACAGATGTATTTTCAGATGTTTTCCTAAAAAAAGTTTAGGTGATACATTTAAATCGTCATACACGCAATTTTCTTCGTAAAATTAGAGGAAGAACAGACCTACCGTACGGTAGTGAAAGCTAAAAATAATAAAATGAAATAATTGGCAAGTTCTTATTTTTGGTACGACAATCTAAAGCTAATGAAGACATTTGGATGCTAGGTAGTGCTGGTCCTCACCGATTGGCATTTTAGTTACCATTTAAACGTTCAAATAAACAGTTCCAAAATAATTCCAATACTTAGCGCCACCTGCGCCAAAAATAGGTGATACCAGCACATTTCAATATATGTATATACATATAAATATTTGAAAGAACTTTTTTATTTCTACTTTCGTAGTCTGGTTTTCCTTTCTAGATTTTTGATTGAAAATTGAAGTCACTTTATTTAAGTCGGCATAGTGGTGCAGTGGTGAGTGTGCTACACTAGAATGCGAGGGGTCCCAGGTTCGATATTACGGTTTTTTTGTAAGGCACTTCCATTCTTCCCATAAACGAATAGTTGTTAGAAGCTAGGCCTAGAATGCCTATACGGACCTGTTGTCCCAACTAGGTGTATGGTATATGACAGTTTAACATAGAGCTAGCTGGATCAATTTTGTCAAAGCTATGTCATTGGTCTTAAATTCGGAAAGAATAAGATATGCAAGCTACCGAATTGGATTCCTTCGTTGTATTGCTGGGACGACTCGAATAAGCAACACAAACATTGTCAGGTACTCAATGTCAAGCAGCTACTTCTGCGAACGGATCTGTCCATGCTTCGGCGGTTTGGTCACATCACGCGCATGTGCCTTAATCGGGTTTCAAGACGTATAATTATAAAGTCCGTACCCTCACGCAGGCGTCCTCTAGGATGAGATGGCCGGATTAGGTCCGACATTTTTCCTCTACCCATATCACGATTGCAATTGATGATTTTCAGCTGGTGACGGAAGATCCAGAGCTCAAGCCAGCAACCTTTGTAATGGATAAGATATACGATAAATCTGAATGTTATCAAAAGAAAAACTGTAGATGGACAGGTAGTATATCGTCCCCTTTCTGCGTTAAGCACGTATCTACAAAACATCTATTCTTCAGGAATAATTAAACGCATGTATCAGTAAAATCTTTCTATTATTTATAATTTGACAGTTTGACTAACCTGGAGGTCAATATGATGTCAGCCTGTCAAAAATTGACATGATTTTTGACATGTGTATTGTGTTCGATTAAGGGAAGCTATTCTTTTTTTTAATTCCTGAAGAATGAATGTTTTGTAGATACGTGCTTAACGCAGAAAGGGAACGATATCTATCGTAACACAAATTTGACCAAAACTGCATCGAAAACGTTCGAAGATATTGATTTTTCTCGACAAACTATACAAGATGTGCCATTACATCATCATACGAAACTGTCTCCCACTCTCCCAAAAATTAAAACTCCATTTGGCAGTAGAAAACAACAATCTGTCAATCACAGGCGACGTTCGATACACTTCATTAGGTAACATTCATGTGGTATCAAAGGGAACTTTATAATGGTCTTATTGTGTCGGCTTTTGCAGAATGTCAATTTAACCTAACATAACTTAATAGATAGATAACACACTTCAAATTAAAAATGGTAAGGGCTCAAAAAATATACATATTTAAATTGGTATCCCGCATATTTTACTGATCTAGGTCAGAGGTAGTTACCTGCGCTCACAGATGATAACATTTGTGATTGACGGATAATTCACGACATTATTTTCTGGAAAATGGAAATGGAAGTTAAATAAACTTGCTGGATTCCAAAATTGCATGTCAATATTTTAAGTTTAAGAGTTACTAATGTGGTTTGTAACTCATTAATTTGGCTTGGCGTTAGATATTTATATTTTTTATTATATTTAATCTCACGTTTTTACTTTAAAAGTAAAAACTGGTGTTGTGAATTTAGCATGCTTTTTTTTATGCAGTTTATTTTGTTTTCAGTGGCATTATGGGGTGGACTACGGACGACTGAATGGCTGTGAAGAGCTAGGCCTTGGATCCTTTGTGAACCTTTTGCGCCAAATATTTATCTTTTAAACGCCTAAAAATTAACACAAATCATGCACAGCTGTTGAGATACTGATGAGTATCAAGGTTTTGATAATACCTCGCATGTTTTGTTACTGTGCCACATAAATAAGGCCTACTGTCCACGCTTCATACGCACGCTTTCGTCATGTGCAGCTTGTTGTACGCTTGCTTGCAGCTTCCTTGAAGCTTGCATACAAACAAACGAAGCATAATGAAAATGCTCCTTCTTACAATTAAAAGAGGTATTGCTTTCCCTGATTTCTAAGGCCTACTGTCCACGTAGCTGCGCTTCATATGCACGCTTTCGTCATTTGCAACTTAGTGTACGCTTGCTTGCAGCTTCCTTGTGGCTGGCAAATAAATTTGCTGGATGCGACTTGCAAATGCGACTTTGCCGCTCCGTGGACAGTGCTTCATTTGTTTATGTGCAAACTGCAAGCAATCGTACAATAAGCTGCAAATGACCTACGTGGACAGTAGGCCTAAGATGCATACTTAAAAAATAATAATTAGATAAAGTGCTGCATATCCAAGTATCCAGAAGATACTAGTATGTCCCACAAGGCCTTGAAGTTACGATTGCATTGAATGTATTTTTAAGCATATGCAAAATTATGGCAGAAACGTTTAGCGAACTAGGTATTTTCCACAATTATACCAGAGTAAGGTAAATAAGTTTTTAAATTTTTTTAAATTAAATCAGACAATCGTGATTTGTCATGTTGATCTTTACATGCTCTGTACACATACAATACGAGCTAAAATTAGAGCGCAAAACTGTAACAATAACACGCACACTAGTTAACAAATTGTTTACCAATGGTACTCTATTTACTTATTCGACTGCATTGTTATTTAAATATCTACATCATGCATATATAAAATGTACACGAGTAGAAACTTGATTTTATTCTGCTACAGTTCTAGAATAAAGGGAAGTGTACTAGGTTGCATAGAATTATTCTAGGGGGTAAGGACAATAAAATTAACAATGCACCGATTCTGAATGATTGGATCTTGTATATCCAGTAGGATCCAGTATACCAGATGGTGGGACAAAATTTGACCGAGGTGAGTGTTTGTAATGTTGTTTGTTATTGCTACTTGCATTTTAGAAAGTGCTGAATACTTTCTAGTCTATATTATCTTAAACCTGTAAGCAAGATGGCAAAGTGACAAAATGGGTATGATCTTATGGTTAGATTGCCACTATAGGACCATAACAAAAAACGAATAATAACAACACTTTTCTTCAGTAAAAGGAGTGCTTCTGCTTGGCATTCAATTGTTCAAGACATCGAGTGCTCCCGCTCCGTGAATTATTTTAAAATATAAAACTCCAAATGCGATCGCTTGTTATTAATAAGAATGTATCTTTTCATATACTAATAATAGGTAAATAGTAGGCATTTGACTTATTGATTGATAGCTAAGTTCAGCTTTGTAAACTTCAGACGGAGACTCATACTGAATGTTGTAGGTAATCAACCTTAATACATTTATCCGCCTTCCAAATTCTAACTTTATCCGATTAATTATTGATAAGCGATGTATTCACTTAGTCGAATGTTTTTAAGGAATAGATAATACTATGCATTAACCGGTGGATAAGGTAAACCGATTGTATCCAAACAAACCAGAAAGTACTCAAAAATAAGATAATCAGACGCAGCTATCTAAATAAACATTATATTAAAATGTTAGTACCTTTCTCCGATAAAGTAAGGTTATTCGAAAAAAGCAATTTCTTTAGAGCCATTTTAAAAATGTATTTGCAAGAAAAATTGGATTCGTGCACACAGCTAAATTCATACATAATAATAGATATGCCTTAAATTGAATGCACAGGCTAAATACATACCACCCACCGCATCTATTATATTACAGGCAACTAAAACAAAAAAAACTACTAAATTGAAGAATTTTGAGAGCTAAAGTGGTATGTGCTATGATAAAATATGTGTCACTCAAAAGGATAAAAACAGTACGTTCTCTTTCTCAGTCGCCCACCTCCATCCAATTCAATCATATTTGCAAATGTATATTAATGTATGTGTATGTAAACCACCGAAAGCGTGGGACTTCAATTTATTTACACCCAAAATTATCTTTTTCTATTTCGTTGGCTCGGAGAACAAATTTAAGCTTGTCGTATTTTTATGGATGCGGAAATTTGATAATCAAGCTTTTGGAAGACTAAAAAAGAGAACTTTTGTAAAAAAATGTATTGCTATTTTTAGGATTGGAATCTTTCAAAAAAAAAATTTTTTTTTATGAACCTTAGATATTCATTTTAAAATTTAGCAAACAAATATTAAAGAATCGCAATAATTTGACACGGATTATGGAGGTTCATATGGAATATAATTTCAATGAAATATTAATTAATCCAAAATAAGTTGATTGCTGATAGTTGAGGATAATTGATTTCGTAAGCACTTATCACTCTTTCACATTTAAAATTAATCATTGCCACAATAATTATTTACGATTTTTGTGTGTATATCCTTTTCTTTACTGGTATTTAGGTAATATCTGTTGCTGGAAGTTTTATTTTAATTAAAATCTCGAAACAAGACACCTTTTCAATATCTATTAATAACAAAATATTTATCTTGACTTTTTTTTGCACACGCACTCAACTTTTTGAAAAACTGATGAAATTTTTATGGAACAAGTAAATAATTAATACACATTATTAAACTTGTTACGGGAAAATATCAAGAGAAATCATCACAAACCGCGTCGAATTTTTTATCCTTTAACGGAAATTGGAATTATTTGGCATTTAGTTCTATAGTTTGTTGCTAATTATTTCCATAATCTATAGAAGAGCTTTTACAAAATTTGTTTTTCCATTCAATATTTAACCAGAGGTAACATTTACTTTGTTGAGAAAAAAAAACACTAAAATTATTTATCTCAAAAATAACTCTGCTTGCTAGCTTTTCAATTTCCGAAAAAACCGACGACCGATACGACTCGATGGTCGATGGATATGTGCTGATTCGTTATTAAAGTTTAAACTAAACGAATTATTTCGTCGAAATTCTATTCGGTTAAAATGCTCTGAGTAAAAAAAGTCTACCGAATTTTGTTCATGCTATTCACATATAACACACACAGTTATACACAGAGAATTGCAATTCGAAAACAATTTTCTATCTTTAGTTCTATCCTAATTTACTAGAGATTTTGTATACATGTATTTTAAATTAATTTTATTTTAACACATACTTGATTGAATATTTTAAAGTGTGTGTCAATGCTTCAGGTTATCAAAAAAAAAAAAAAAATAAAAAAAATAAAAACAAAACATTCTACACAAATGCATTGAAATTTTAAAATATGTTTTTATTCTTATTATTAATATACCTATGGTTATTTTTTTAAATATTCATTTTTTGTGTTCGTCACATACAGGAATTTTCGGATAAGCGATTCAACGTACCTACATAGAACCTTAAAAATGGCTTTAGGAAAACTTGATATATGCATATGTGCAGCTAAATATTTCTATACATTTTTGTTCTGTTAGCTTTTACACAGGTGTACATTTTTAAATTTGTAGTCTTGTTTTTGAACGAAAAACTTTCATTTTCTCTTAAATTCGTTAGTGCTTAATCATTTTGTCTGAATACTTAAATAAATAAGAGGGGTATAAAATTGTTCTCAAAATTCTAGAAAGATAGATGAATTTATATGGCTTCCCAGTTCAAAGATATCTTAATTCGTAATATGCCGTTTTCGTAGAAAGCATTTATTATTGGTGTGTACTATTGATATATGCACTTATACCTTTTCGATGTAATTTTTTATGTGAATGAGTAGATCAAAGGACGAATTGAATGACTGCATACGACGCACGTTCCGACCTCTCAATTTCTTGTCAGCTCTCTTCAAATCCCAATTAGCGATCATTGAAAGGCATCACATATGGGCTCGGCGAGAGTCTATGACTATTGCACGACTAAAATCACTTACGGAAGGTTTGATTAGAAGATTAACTTCATCTGTAATCAATATTGGGCACATTATTAAACTTGAAATTGAAATTATTTTGAAGTGCCGATGGTATTCCCGTAAAGTTTTATAAGCACCCACACCTGACATTATTAAAATCTATTTCGGACCTTTTAATAAAATGTTTATAAAAGTACAATTTCCAGAAATTGTTGCCAATTAAAAAGTAATAATTAGATGCGGAATTACCGAGGAATCTCTATTAAGCCGTTTAAGAAAAGTATTCAGCCAAATTCTATAAAATGGTTTAAGTGAGTGCTTGATGTAATATTGTTGCAATATTATTAGTATTTTTCAAGTAAGCTTTCGAACCACCTTATCGACTGTGTATCGAGATATGTATTTACATTGACGACTGATGGCGGCTATCCCAAAGAACTTTATTCTTCATCTAGACTTCAAAGATGTCTTTGATATTGTCATTGTCAGTAGGGGAATATTTATTAAAACTCGGAACAATAAGGATATCATCGAAGTTTAAAAGATAATATGAAAGCTACTCTCAAATAAATCCGCAATATTAATTTAGCAGATCGCACGCCTTTTCTTACAGAATCAGCTGTTTCACAAGTCTGTTTTTTGAGTCCGATCCATTTTCCGAACTTTATAGATAATATTTGTGATTCCCTTCCAGGAATCTTGCAAATAAAAGTTCTCCTTTATGCAGACGATTTGGTGGTGAAGGTTTCTGTAAAGATTAGGGCTGAACCAAGGAAGAAGGGCCATTGGCCCTCGCCTTGAGTAGGTCAGAATCAAAGAAATTAGGTGCCAACTCAGCCAAAGACATGTCTCGGGCTGAGGAGACATCGAATTACTGCAAGGAAATCAGGGAGACATTATTCAATGCCGATTCTATGAGGAATGTGACTGGACCAAGGAAGAAGGGCCAATGCCCCTCACCTTGAGTAGGTCATAATCCAGGGGATCTGGTGCCGACCCATACAGAGACATGCGTCTCAGGCTGGGCAGACACGAGGTCACCGCAACAGAACCAGCGGATAATGTTTCTAAGACCGTCATACGTGGTGAAGAACCACATCCTGCACGAGGTACCACTGCTTTTACTGAATATGACGGATCTAGAGCGGAATAACTCGATAAAAACCCGTAATCCCGGGTGTGAACAACCGTGCCCTGGGATGTATGGCACAATGTTATGGTGTCTTCTAACGGTGGACTCTAGATACCTGGGGACCTCTAGTTTCAAGTAATTCCCCTTTTCTGTATACAGGGGGTGAGTACAGAATGACATCTCCTACCCCCTTACTCGTGGGACCAACATTTCAGAAAACAACTCAAAAACAAACAAAGGGACTGGTGTAAATGAATCGGGCACCAAGAACTTACAATTAACCGATTCCCAGACGATTATGACGGAGGAAGAAGAAAACTTCCTACTCCAGGAGCCGTCAATAGGCAGGGCAGTTTCGGCTGAGGGAAGCGTTGGAACGGTTGACATCAACCTCGGAAAGCTATTTCTCGAGGATGATGACAACTGCTCCATCGCCAGCTCATCCAAATTCTCTATCTCGTCATGCACATCTGTTAGGACCAAAATACAGAACTATGCAAAAAGACGATTAGGAGGTTAGAGAAAAAACACCTACTAGAGGACAATGAACAACGAAGGCTTCAGATGGCTCGTGACTTTCTGGAGAGTCTGACTCAGGATGGAGAAAAGCCGTGCGCGAACACTCCCCCAAAGACTGACTCTCCAAAAGCCTTGAGCGAGGGAGTACTTATGCGACCACCAATGCCTGTGATGGGCCATAGCATATCGAGGCAAGGGTCCGTCGCATCTGTCCCCACAAAAGAAGCAGACATAGGGAAGACAACGTCACCGGGAGAGGCGGACTCGACACCAGATAGCATCTGCACGGTTGTTGATAAGCCAAGTAAGCCAAATGACAGCGACTGTTCGGAAACCACCGAAGCCCTAGCTGTCAATAAGGCGAACCCGGCAGACATCAACACGCAGTCGAGCACAGCGGAAACAGACCCGCTTAAGAAACGCAAAAATGCGCGCCGACTGCTAGGAAGATTCAGGAACCGCGACCCAGACTCCCTCACGGAAAAGGAAGCGGCACAGGTAGGCAAAGCTAGAGCGGTCATAAAATCGACTGAATCAGTGTGGCGCAGCAGCCTCAGAGATAGGAGGCAGAACCAGACTGGGAAGGGTAAGCTGACCGGACCAAGGGAGAGGGGCCAATTGCATCTCGCCTTGAGTAGGTCGCAACCCGGAAAACCAGGTGACGACTCAGCCAAGGACTTGTCCAAAGCTGAGCAGACGCCAGGATGTTCCAAGAAGGTTCTGTCAAGAGACAGCGTAGGGCCTAGTACATCACAGGCGCGGACCTCTGGACTGCAGCGAGGGCGAGGGGCCATTTGCCTCTCACCTCGAATGCGGCCAATTCAAAGCGCCCAGTAGTCGTCCCAGGTAAGGATACGTCCAAACCTGAGATGACTCCAGGATGCTCGAAAAGAGGTCGGCATGACGATACCCTCTCTCCGGCAGTAGGCAGGCAGGCGAAAAAGGCCAAATTCGCGGACAAGGTCAAGGAGAGTCTTCGCGTCGCAATCGTCGACCATGGAAACCCAGAACGAAGGCTAACCGAAGACCAATGGAAGCTTTTAGAACTAAGAATCCTGGATGGGGTCAACGAAGCCATCCTGAAAGCGAGTACCACAATCCCACTGTTCGGACAGCTAACCACTTTCAAAGGGTTTAAAATAGTGGAATGCGACGATAAAGGAACCCTGGATTGGTTGAAGAATTTCATTGTCAACACAGACGCACCTTGGCCAAACGCAGACCTGCGCGTCGTTGACAGGAAGGAGATCCTCAACTTTACGAGGCCCAAAGGTCGCATCTACATTCAAGGACCATATTTACCAGCAGAAAGAATCGAACGCAACCTGCAATTCCTTAACCCGGAGTTACAAAGCAGGGAGTGGAAGGTTCTAGAAACTGGTGAACATACTGATAACGGCATGGAAGTCCTTGTACTTTTAAGCCACAAATCGCTGCCATTGCTCCGGAAGCAAAACTTCAAAGTCCGTGTTGGCATAACACGGTGTAAGCTCAGGCTATTGCCGACTAAACACGGCAAGAAGAGCGAAGGAAAACCTGACCGCCATGAAGATAATTCAACTAAATCTTCACCATAGTAAGGCGGCCAGCGCCAACCTTGTTCTGCTTATGAAGCAACAAGCCATAGACGTCGCCCTAATACAAGAACCCTGGATTCTCCGGGGTCAAATAAAGGGGCTGAATGCCAAGGATTTGGTAGTGTACAACACCAAAACACCAAACGGTAATAGTAAGATCCGAACATGTATTGTTGCTAGGAAACAGATTAACCTATTTCTTCTACCTAGCTACAGCAATACAGACCAAACAGCTGTCACCTGGGAGAGACGAGGGAAAATCACACTGATACTGGCGGCAATATACATGCCGTTCGACTCACAAGATAGTCCACCGTCTGAGCTAACAAGTACACTGGTAAAGGAAGCAGAACGCAAGAAATGGGACATTGTTCTAGGCTGCGATGCCAACTCCCATCATGCTCAGTGGGGAAGCACTGACATAAATGCGCTAGGTGAGTCCCTTTTTGAATTTATTATTGAAAATAACTTGTTGATAGCAAATATCGGCAATGAACCAACGTTCATAACCAGGAATAGGCGTGAGGTATTAGATATCACACTATACAACAACTCACAAACTCTCACTGTGCGTGAATGGAAAGTTTCCATGGAAGCATCCCTATCAGACCACAGAATTATAGAATTCCTAATTGATGAAATAACGAACCCATTAAGCAAATGCAGGAATCCAAGGAGAACAGACTGGGCAAAGTTCTCTGAAGAAGTATGTAAACATACCAAGAAACTGCAACGGCTAACATTAACATTAAGCTCACCAGAAGAGATCGACGTAGCTACAGACACTCTAAACAGAGTTCTGAAAGGTGCATTCGATAAAGCATGTCCTCTACGGACCATAAAGAATAGGAAGTCTCCACCGTGGTGGACAAAAGATCTCCAAAAGATTAGGCAGAAGACAAGAGCACTCTTCAATGCGGCGAAATCCACTAATTCCCCAACAGATTGGGATTCATATAAAGCCAGTCAGAGGAATTTCAAAAAGGCTGTTAAAAGTGCTAAACGCATAACCTGGCGCTCGTTCTGTAATGATATAGAAAACACAACAGAATCAGCTAGGCTGAGAAAAATCCTGTCCAAAGAACCTGCAGTCCCTGGATATCTCAAGGACGGCAACGGAAATTGGACACAGTCCTGCACAGAGACCCTTAGTCTCTTGCTGAAAACTCATTTTCCGGGATGTATCCCGAAACAAAGTAACACACAGGCTATTTATAAAGCTTCGGCAACAGTTTCGACAGTTCCGGAAGGAATCATAACTAACGACAAAATACACTGGGAGATTGATACGTTTTCTCCCTTCAAATCCCCAGGAGGTGATGGGATATTCCCAATTATGCTACAGAAGGCAAAGACCATTATCGTACCGGTTCTCAATCGACTTTTCATAAGCAGCCTGGAATATGGCTACATCCCAAAAGCCTGGCGGGAAGTGAAAGTAGTCTTCATCCCTAAAGCGGGGAAACCTATAGTCATACCACTGCCAAGGATTTTAGACCCATAAGTCTAACATCATTTATTTTAAAAACCTTTGAAAAACTGGTGAATATTCATATTCGTAACCGGCTAAACGGGAGCGTAATCTCCACGGCTCAACATGCTTATACTAAAGGCCGAGGAGTGGAAACAGCGCTACATGACGTCGTCAGCACTATAGAAAAATCATTAAAAGATAAAGAATACACACTAGCCGCGTTTCTAGACATTGAGGGAGCGTTCAACAATGTCAAAACGTGTGCTGTGAAGAGGGCGCTGCAGAATTCTAATGTTGAATTATCTCTCACTAACGTGATCATGTGCATGCTCAATGAAAGGAATATTAATGCGAGATTAGGTGACATTGACCTACAAGTAACTGCCTCCAGAGGCACACCACAAGGAGGAGTAATTTCTCCTCTACTTTGGGTCCTCGTCATCAATGAGATACTCATGAAACTGAAACACAGTGGAGTAAAGGCCGTCGCTTATGCGGACGATGTAGTACTGCTGGCGACAGGAAAATTCCTACCTACTATAACTGAGTTATTAGGAAGCTCACTGCGGACACTTAATTTGTGGACAAAACATTGTGGCCTTGGGGTGAACCCCCAGAAGACCGATCTTGTGCTGTTTTCAAACAGAAGAAACATACCACACTTTGAACCACCAACTATTGAGGGAATACCCCTGCAGGTGGCAGAGAGTGCGAAATATCTGGGAATAATTCTCGACAGAAAACTTAATTGGAAACTAAATGTCAATGAACGAGTGAAAAAGGCAGCGAATGCATTTTATGCATGCAATCGTATCTTCGGCAGAAACTGGGGACCTAACCCGAAAATAATTCTGTGGATGTATACGGCAATCGTACGCCCAATACTCACATATGGCAACATAGTCTGGTGGCAAGCCACAGACAAGGCAACCAATCTTAAGGCAATGACAAAAATACAAAGACTGGCATGTATAGGAACGACTAGTGCGTTAAGAACAACACCGACAGCTGGGTTGGAAACGCTTCTCAACCTGCTACCTATGGATCTATACATGCAAGAATCAGCTGCCAAAAGTGCCCTGAGGATAAGCCAGACAAAATGCTGGATCCCCAGTCTCTTTGGGCATGCGCGGATTCTCAAGGAATACGTAGGGAGTGACATCAGCTCTGACTACATGTCACCATACCTAGACTTCCATAAACCATTCTCCTGCCGATTTCCAAGCAGGGAAGAATGGGACAGGAACGAACCCACCGAAACGAAATCAATAGCCATCTACACTGATGGATCAAAGATGGAATGTGGAACTGGAGCCGGATTATTCTCAGAGGAACTCAACATACATAGTTCAATCAGGCTTCCTGATCACTGTAGTGTTTTTCAAGCTGAGGTACTGGCAGTCGCGGAAGTGGCAAGCATGGTATCAATAATGGCAATACCACGGAATGATATTACCATATTTATTGACAGCCAGGCGGCTATCAAGGCAATCTCTACTAATGAGATAAAATCCAAACTAGTTCGCCGCTGTCGCGAAGAGCTCAAGGCTCTTGGCTCGCAGCATAATACGGTTCTCTGCTGGGTTCCTGGACACAGGGACATAATCGGCAACGAGAGGGCTGACGAACTGGCAAGAAATGGTTCTGCAATGAACCTAGACCAGGCACTTCAGTCGATCAAACCACCAATCTGCAATCTCAGAGAGCGAGTGGAATATTAGATCCGAATGAAAGCCAATACCAGGTGGAAAACACTAACCACCTGTGACATATCGCGGAAGATGTGGCCAGAATACGATAAAAGCAGGACCAACAAACTGCTACAATACGACAGAACATCGCTGTCCAAGTTGGTTGGCGCCCTCACTGGTCACAACTTCCTAAGAAGCCATACAATGAAATTAAATCTCAAGAATGATGACATCTGCAGAGGCTGCGGTGATGAAGAAGTCCACGAGGACACACCTCACTTTCTCTGTCACTGCCCAAGTCTCTGTCACTTGAGGAACAGAACACTTGGAAGCTACTACTTCCAAGAAATCCAAGAACTCTCTAATGTCTCAATATCTGATCTTTACAGGTTTCTGAGGACAGCGGGATGGCTGGACAAGGTCGAGTAACCAAGGGAAGGATGAAATAAAGCCATTACAACGCGGCTAACCCCATCGAAGGGTATCACAATGGGTCCTCGAGGACCTGAGTGGGGTGAAGAAGAGGCTACTCAGCT
Organism: Cheilosia scutellata; assembly: GCA_955612985.1. NCBI lineage: Eukaryota > Metazoa > Arthropoda > Insecta > Diptera > Syrphidae > Cheilosia > Cheilosia scutellata. The sequence goes on along the minus strand of OY015315.1, from coordinate 9,808,192 downwards.
TCACCAACCCGTATAACCTAACCTAACCTATGCAGACGATTTGGCAATTTTATCTTAGAACCTTCAGTTACAAATAGGGTACATGTCATACGCCCGGTGTCATAGCGGCCGAAGGGCTTATGACACAAAAATGTGTGTCATAGCGCCCCAGGGCGTTTTTTTAAAAGTGTCATATCGCCCAGGCGGTCCCTGGACGGTGCTAGTATTAAAGTCGTGAGTGGATTCAAATATTTAGGTTATTTACTAACTTGTAACCTTCGTCGTCATAAAAGGGGAAAGACGAAGATAGAAATCCTAAAATTAATCCCATGTGGTCACGGTTCATTGCTTGGTTATGAGTATAGGAAGATGAAATCGAAGCTATTCAACGAGATTTCTTCAAGTCAGTGCCACACCTACCTACGCTGTCCATGTAGGTTTCCCCCAATTTATGTACGAAACTTTAAGGTAAACGCTGATTACCTGCTAGGTTCCACATTTCACTTTCACTCGAAATGAAATCGGAAATGAATTTTTGTGTTCTACATTTCACTGTATTCGATTTCGATTTCAAAATTTGCGGAATTGAGACAAATTGAAATTGTGATTTCGAAAAAAATTCGGAATTTCCAATGCAGAACAGAAACGAATTCACTCGATTTGCAATATCGATTTCACAGGATTTCTGGAACCTAGCTGTATATGTAAAATAGATAGTGTATAGGTCCAACCGAAACTAAATACTAAAAAAAATTACCCACAGTAATTTTTGGGTGTGAATGATATTGATAACACAAAATAGCGCACATAATTAGGTAGTTCTTAAGTAGGTGTTCCTAAATGTTACCGTCTTGCATGCTGTAGTGGGGGCAATGGTGAGTAATATTAAAGTTATACGAATTACAAATAATTGGTATAACAATCTTTAATATCATCATCATGATGTCCATGTTTTCCTCCAGCAGATTATCGGAGGCACGTCTTGAGTGCCTCAGGTTAATCTGAACGACTCTCAGCATTACCGGTAGATGTTGATGGGGTTTCGTCGGCTATCATCAGGTCCTCCAACAGCTTGTCGGTTTCGACGATGTCTGCAAGTTAATAATTTCAACGAAAACGCCGTCGAAATCATCTACATTATTATTCCCTGGCACAAGTTTGAAGCAAAGTTGTTTAGACTGCATTCAGAGGTGCACATATTATTGAGGGCACAAGCTCAATATTTTCCCACGACACTATAGGATAATTGCCAATGAATGAGAGATATGGTCAAAGACCTAGAGCAAAAAAAACAATGAACTGCAATGTAAAATAATTCATCTGTGTCAGAGGCCGATGTTTTCATTGTAAACTATTTTGGGATAAAAATAGGTTACCTTATTTTCTCCACCCAAATACTATATACACAAACTGTTGGATTGCTTTTCACATTATTTAATTTCATTCCATTATACACTCTCATCTACAAACACAGTCCACAGTCCTGTTAGTATTATTTTGATTAGTATTTGAGCACGAGTTCGGGTATACTATTCCATATAATAATATGTGTGTGTTGGTACTAAACAAATTCTACAACATTTTTTGGCGTAAAATTTGCTAACTAGGTAGGTATTTATCCATCTATAGTTACAAAAAAAAATGCTTTAAATGTGTAATAGGTACCTATATGCGGATACAGCATAATATGAATAAAGGTGTATCTACATTCATATTTAAAATTATTCGAAATGATTCATTCTAGGGCTGATCAGTACTGATCAGTACCTACCTACCTGTTTGCGGAAGTATTCTCTTTAGTTTGTGGAATTGAAAATAACCATTGTACCTATTTATATTATGTATATAGTATATACATAGAATTCAAATTTACTCATCGCATCACTTACTTACCAACTGTGAAACGAAAACAGACATAAAAATCCAAAATAGATATTGTCGTCAAAAATATTGGGGTTGAATGCTGAAAACAATTTGCTACACTTTTCCACTCAAATTTAAAGAGTAGTTCAAGGGATTTTTTGGCACAGGGTCTAAATGATCTAGGAACTCTTACACTTTTTTTTCTGTTACAATTTTGACTCATTGCCAGGTTAATTGGACAACGTAACATGACTTTCTCTAAATATCGATGGGAAGAGGTTGTGTTGCATTGAATGAAATATGGTGATTCCGTTAAATTAAATGATTAATATTCTATTTTGAATTTTGCACAAAAATAGATTCTTAAGTCTTCATATTTTTAGAAACTTTTGTCATGCATTTGCTAAACCGATGCTTAGGATGTTTGTCTCTGCTATAGAAAGACGAGCATTTTGTTGAACAGTTGTTTCGATATTAATACATTTTGATGGGATTTGTTTACTCAAAAAAAAAATGATTTTTTCCTATTATAGTAAAATAGAGGCATCAGTATTCGACATATCTGATTTAGATGTAATGTTTATGGTTGCTGCGTATACGAGCCCAAACGCAAAATAGTTGGTCTACCGACGATAAAATGAAAACATGTGGCTGATTCTTAAATTCTTTTCAACTAATACAAATTTGTTTATTATTATATAAAGAGTTATTTAAAGGCATTAAAAAGAAGGCGACTTCATTGAAATAATGTTATGGAGCGGGCTTATAAAACTAAATACCTTATTGAATACTTTTGGCAGCTAATAAGCTACTACAAGCTTTGTATTTTTTGAATAAAATAAATGAACTGTATTTTTTTTTTTTTTTTTCAATAAAAAAAAACAGAAACGACTGAAATTCACAAATTACAAAATATTTTACAAATGACTGAAGAAACTTTATATAAAAACCAGTAAGACAATTATCTTCGACTATGCCGAAGCTCAAATACCCGGTACTATATTATTGTAAAATAAAAAAAATATTTTAGTATTAAAAAATTATATATTTGTATGGGAGGTATGGGTACTTTTTATTCGACCAAGCTCATTTTTTGTCAAAAATTTTTAAATATTATTAAAATAATATGTGCAAAGTTTAAACTTGCTATCTTTACTGTAGCTATTTAAATTAAATTTTTAACATAAAAAGCTATATAAATCTGATATTTTTGTATGGGAGGTAGTAGTAGTTTTCATCCGATCTTGCTCATCTTCGAACTTAGCCTCAGTTTAGTGGATAAAAGCTTACGTACCAAATTTCAAGTCGATAGCTCTTAAATTACGGCCGTAATCGTGCGGACAGACGGACAGACGGACAGACGGACAGTAGTTTTCATCCGATCTTGCTCATCTTCGAACTTAGCCTCAGTTTAGTGGATAAAAGCTTACGTACCAAATTTCAAGTCGATAGCTCTTAAATTACGGCCGTAATCGTGCGGACAGACGGACAGACGGACAGACAGACGGACATCGCTAGATCGACTAAGAAAGTGATGCTGATCAATAATATATATAGTTTGTTATACCTACAACGCCTCCTTATGGGCGTTACAAATGGAATGACAAAGTGAATATACCCTCACCACAGTGTGGTACCGGGTATAAAAAATGAGTTAGCTGTTCAGGAATTTCGGCGTTTTCCGGAGCGTTGATTGGTGTTGGTGGCTTAGCTTTTATTTCAGTGCCACTTACAGAACACTTGTTCAAACGTGCCCCGACTGTTTTGTTCAAACCTGCCCCAATAGCTCAGCGACAGAAAAATGTGCCTACATTTTTCATATTTGTCAAAAAACGTACCTTTAGATATATACAGTGTTTCAAATGAAGTTGTGCCTTAAAGAGTTATTTTAAACAGAAAGAAAAACAGAAAAACTGTTGTGCATCTCGGTCATTATAAAATGTTTACACTCTTACAAATAGAAAAATTTAAATATGCAATTAACCGCCTAATCGGCTACTACCAGGCGACGACTGAAAGGATATCCGAAAGTCGTTGACGACTAAAGATGACGGTATTAACAAGTTTAAATTTTGGTTAATATGTACTTTTAAATATTTGTTAAATGTTGCCTTATTAGCAATGCTCAAATGTGCCTCACGTTTAAAGGTGTCTACCCTATTAATTTTTTTGCCGCAACGAATGCGACGGATTCTATGGGTCGGGGCTTTAAGGCATAAGCTCCTATGATTATCCGGGCTAACGAATCCTATATAGGATTGCGTATTTGTATGGAAAACTTGCTAAGCTCATATAGGATTGCAAGAAAAAAGTGCCTAATGTAAATTGCCTATACAACGCCCAGACTGGCATCCTCGTACCATTAGAGATGCTGAAAACTTGACTTTTTGCTCCAGGCATAGTCTTTGTGAAAGGCTTCTATTGAATTTCTTACCACACGTCTGTCCGCCATTGACTTAAAGTCTAGTTTTGCGTTGCTGGAATTCGCACGAAATTGAAAAAAATTCGAAATGCAGGCGTGATAACGAGACGAGGCAAGGCGAATTCACAGTGACGAGGTACGTCGGCGAGTTTTTCTGACAACGAATAGAGGGACCACTGAAACTACAAACCATATTGGAACTTAAATTTTTTTTTAACAAAACAGAACTGCACTTTTATTGCTTTTTTAGCACAATTGCATCCAGTTTGAATATTCTAAAAGCTACCTACCAATTCACAGTAGGTAGATACTTAGGCGTCGGTTATATCAGTAAAATGTAACAGAACAAAAATTGTGTTACTTTTTACTTTTTACTTTTTTGGAGCACTTAACATTAATGACTGAACTCAATCTTGGTCTTAAAATGTTGCTATAAAGTAAGTTCATCAAAAAAAAAATTAAGCAATTGTTGTCTATTAATGAAAACGAACGTATCAAAATTATAACAAAAAAATATAAACAATTATTATTGATTATTATTAATTATTATTGATTTGAATGAACAATAAATAATTATAGCGTTTTATAACGCCTTGGAGTTTTCATTCATTATCAAGTTGGTCCTTCAGTTTCTGGATATTTTGGAATCGGTTTTCGTTTGCTTTTGGTGGTTGCTTGACTTTGGATTTGGATTCTATTATATGGATGCTTTTTTTTTTGGGGTTCGATTTGCTGATGCTGTTGTTGATAATTGGTGCTTAGTTTTGTTGAAAAAACAATTAACAATTTGCGTTGTAAATCCACGTGTTCGGTAATTTGACTTATTTTCGTAATTATTATAATGGAGACCTTGAAACAAACAAGCGGTCATTATAAGGGTTCAATTACTCGACTTTTTACGTTCGCGCAAAATATTCCCGAAAATGTCCATGTTCTATTGGAGGTGCGGTTAGAAAGATTAGAGAGAGCATGGAAAGATATTTGTGATAGTCAATAGAGTCTTTGTAAGTATCATGCTGAGGAGGGATACGGTGATCCCGAAGCCGAGTTTGAAGCCATCGAGGCTAAATACATTATGTCGAAATGTGCATTCCTAAACGTAGGTAGGTACTTCATTTTCGTTTGGGCCATTTTTAAGGTTCCGTTTCCATACGGAGGAACCTTATTGCATTCGCTATTCGTGTTTGTCCGAACCCACTAAGCCAATTTTGTAGGTAGGTACCTAGTTCTATCTCAAGAACTAATTGACGTAGAAGGCTGAAATTTGCACACAACATCAGGTGTATAACCTCTAGTTAAACGACAAATACATTAACAATACATTGGCTGGTTTTGGAGTTATTCTTAATTTCGTGGAAAACATTTTTTTTTTCGCACAAAAAACTGTTCATTTATTGGTTTACAAACAAAGAACACTCATGCATATGTTCCTATTTTGTAGATCATCTTCGTAGATATATATGTGCTGAAGACTGTTATGTCGAAAAGTTAATATTTTAGAAGATATTTACAAAAAAACTCAATCACCACATAAAATACGCCACAATTGAAACTTCCATTCCAATCCCAATGCATACCCATCTCATACACCATTCTCAATGTCACCGACCCACACGGCCACACGCATAGGTACCATATACATATTGGTGCTTGGTTGCACACAATCTACACCACACGGCACGCGCCGAGAGAATTACTCCGAAAAGGGTGTGGCTTGTGTGTTTATCGCTCTCGATGCATTATGCGTTGTTGGATTGCATGGGGAGATTTCGTGTTGGATATCAGTGAAATCTGGAATGTTGTGGCTGGCAGTGGTGTTTGGTGGTGGTTGGTGGTGGTTGGTGGTGGTTGGTGGTGGTGGTTGAAAATTATTCTTGTTGGATAGGAGGCGGTTTTTTTTCGTGTTGGATATCAGTGGAATCTGGAATGTCGTGGCTGGCAGTGGAGGTTGGTGGTAATTGATGGTGGTGGTTGAAAATTATTCTTGTTGGATAGGAGGCGGTTTTTTTTCGTGTTGGATATCAGTGGAATCTGGAATGTCGTGGCTGGCGGTGTTGGACGGTGGTTGAAAATTATTCTTGTCGTGGCTGGCAGTGGTGGTTGGTGATAGTGGTTGAAAATTATTCTTGTCGTGGCTGGCAGTGGTGGTGGTGGTGGTGGTTGAAAATTATTCTTGTTGGATAGGAGGCGGTTTTTTTTCGTGTTGGATATCAGTGGAATCTGGAATGTCGTGGCTGGCAGTGGAGGTTGGTGGTGGTTGAAAATTATTCTTGTTGGATAGGAGGCGGTTTTTTTTCGTGTTGGATATCAGTGGAATCTGGAATGTCGTGGCTGGCAGTGGTGGACGGTGGTTGGTGGTGGTGGTTGAAAATTATTCTTTTTGGATAGGAGGCGGTTTTTTTTCGTGTTGGATATCAGTGGAATCTGGAATGTCGTGGCTGGCAGTGGAGGTTGGTGGTGGTTGGTTGTGGTGGTTGAAAATTATTCTTGTGGTGGCTGGCAGTGGTGGTGGTTGGTGGTGGCCGTTGAAAATTATTCTTGTTGGATAGGAGGCGGATCTTAAGTGAGAGATTATACTAAGAATGAGGGTTTTGCCTTTTTGTCAATTTGATCGAAGGATGTGTGGGCATTGAGGGAGCTGTTGTTATTAAAAATTCAAACGAATCCAAATGGTTTTTGATCAGCTTCTCGACTGCGTTAGAAGGTAAGATTCCCAAATTTGCGAATATTGTACTCATTAATTTGCATTTCAATAAATCAGTCGGATTTTTGCCCACATTCGGAGATACATCTCTGAAACTGAATTCAAATTCAAGTCCTGTTTATAAGAGAACTATAAAACGATCTCCCCACAGGCACCTGAGAAGTTACTTTGCTTTCGTTAGAAAAACAGGGGAGGTGTTCAGTCTTCGGTGTTGGTTTGATTGTGCAAGATTTCGTGCTCTATCAATCGCGAAGCATGCTCAGTATTTCGTGCAACCCTATAGCCTATATTATTTAAATCCTCGCAGTGAAATTCCACTCAAATTCACAGTAGAATAATTTAATTTAACGCTTCAAACGCCAACATCAATAACAAACCCAAAAGAGAAGAATAACCTCGCCTGAATGTAATAACCAAATGCGTGTCATGTGGTTACACCCGCTCATATGAATAGGAAATCCTTATTTTTTTTGTGCTTTTTTTTGCACTATATGCAACCAAACTACTCAACCGGGTTTTGTTCAATAATCACATCGGGTTTTGTGCTTAACACCCACCATACAATTGGATACAGCCAGAGCGCAATGATAGAAAAATGTTTTAAATTCAATTTCGCTAAACTATAGAAAATCATATTGGACCGACATATAGAGGATACTCCCTGGACATGTTGTAAATTTGAATTATGTATGCGAAACGAAAATCGTATTTGCATAATGAAATAATATATGGCAACGCGCACACAATCCGTATACCTAGATACTCGTAGACCGCTAAGCGTTTTCGTCTGGAAATTGAATTATTGTGATTCCGAATTAATACCCATCCGGCTTAGAGTTAAGCCCATTTGGATGATCTGACGGTAGTTATATTTGAAACATTAAATTAAATTGTTCATGGTTAGCTACCGGTTTGTTGAATTTTTTTTAAATCTTTGTTACGCCATTCCTACAAAGACTTAGCACAAAGGAAAATCGCAGTCGTTGGATAGGGTGGTATAGCGACAAGTATTTTTCCAAACCAAAAACAATTTTCGTCACGCATTGCTCGTTCACTGATGAGACGCCTAGACGATGACAAAAAACACGGTGCTGGGGATCCGACTTTCAGTTTCGTAAATTCCTTCCTTTACCTACCTACGTCTTTTCCATATTCGATTTTCTTAGGGTATCGTATTGAACTCCTGGCAGTTTTTGGCACCTATGGCACGCATAGTCGGGCGATTTGCCACCTAAAGATGAGCAGGGGGAAACCCCAAGGGGGAGAACTGAATAGCTCAGTGGGTGAGTTGATTTATTTGCTGATTCTCAGAAGTCAGATTATCAAAACTAGGTGTGGTATCTGCCAAAAAGATCTGTCAACATGTAGGAAACCACACAACTTGGCGTCCTATTTCCCCTTCTCTGAAACATACTGGTTAAGGAACTGTTGACGTGGTAGGAAGGGGAAAGCTGCAGACGCAGGGTGCATAGTGATAGTGATACGCCCTATTTTGACGCGTTTTTCTGGGCGAGCTATGCTCAGAGTCACAACATGAGTATGGAAGTGAATTAAATTACGTAACGTGCCAAACAGCAACACGTTGCGTCTCTATAAAAGGGCGTGTTTCGAATTTTTGCAGGCAGTCGATTCTGCGATGTGGAGCTGGTCGCATCTAATTTGAGCGCATTGTTTTTTACGTTGCATGTTTTTGCGCATTTTTTTGGCGTCTTTTTTTTACACTTTTTTGGCGCGTAATTTGGCGGGTTTTTTGACACGTATTTTGGCTCGTTTTTTTTTCGAAATTTTTCCACATTTTTGGCGAGAATTTTTGTCGATTTCTTTTAAGGATTTGTTGAGCGTTTTTGGCGCAAGTTTTTCACAGTTTTGGCGCGTAATTTGGCGGGTTTTTTGACACGTATTTTGGCTCGTTTTTTTTTTCGAAATTTTTCCACATTTTTGGCGGGAATTTTTCTCGCTTTGGTTGGGCGTTTTGGCGCATTTTTGCGAAGTTTTTGGCGCGTATTTCGGTGCATTTGGACAACGTAAGAATAGGAACTGATTTCGATGCTTTTTTTCTCATCTCATCTTATACACCATATTCATATATAAATGATGTCACACACCCCCACAGCAGTGATGGGAAATGAACTTTTTAGATTGTACTTTTCACAATTTGAAATTGTAACTTTTAGGACTGAAGTGTATCTTCATCGTTTTGGAAATTGGTAGCTACATTTATGGGCAATTGTGTAATTGTTTTTTTGGCTATGAAAAATCCAAAATTAGACCGATCTTCAAGGATTTTTTTTAAATGTTCGTTTTTACGGCGGATTTATGAAAAAAAAAAAATTAGAAATCTAAAAAAATCAATATTTATCAAGATTTTACCTTTGAATGTTGAAAAAAATTGAGTTTTTACAAATGATCCTCCAATTTTGTTTACGATACTAATCGACTTCTTAATCTACCCAAAAAAACTAACAAATTACAAAAAAAAGAAAAGAAAATCAAATTTTGCAAATTTTTTCGCGGTCACCTGTTTTTCCGATAAAAATTAAAATCAAAATCATGAAAATCGACCTAATTTATGTTATGTTATCGCCAAAAAACAAGGTGAACGCGAAAGTATACCATTACCCCTATATCAATATTAAGACTCTTCACTTAGCTCATGATACAAAAACATATAATGTCCCTCTTTGCCCTTGAAATAAATAAAATAAATGGCGAAAAAGAGTTCTTGGAATATATTACATTGTATATACATAACATATACTTACCTTGTTCCGTATAAGTACCCTAGGAATGGCTTCTCACAACCTTTCGTTTTATGTGAATTAGATTAAATTTTATGATCGATCCGAACGACTGAATTAAGACGCTTTCTCAGGAAAATTATACTCTGAATCTATGCAACTCTAACAACTCTATGCCTACTCTATTACTTTAAACATAATACCTACAACCGAACAAGTCAAATCAAAAATGAAATGTCAACACTGTCAAACGCGTGTAAAAGCAGAAAGTAGGTCTGCTTGGGAGATGCGTTGAACCTTACTATATTTACTATCTAAAGTATTTACGCCTGAAGTCGCATTTTAGCTTGTATCATAATGAACGCGTTGTTTATACATAATCTGTTAACGCACGCGCTCAAAAACGCCACAGTGAATGAAAAGCTAGGTTTTTGTTGTGTAAAGAAGTGTTGTGAAATTATCTTCTCTGAGTGAAAATGAAATCTCAACACTCAAGAGCATGCGTGCACTGTGCTTCACAGTGCCCCTGCGCATTACCTTTGGAATTTGTTTCTTAGTTGGTTAGCCGAATGTAGAATAGAATTTTAAGCTTCAAGTTGAATGCATTTTATATTCTTTATTACAAACAAGGATTGTAACTGCGTAACCTTTGAAGCAAAAATATGTTTTGCTAATTGTATCTTTTTAGAGTGAATTGTAACTGTGTAACTTTAATTTCTGATTGTATCCAAAAGATACAATTGTATCCACTTTTCCATCCCTGCCCCACAGCCATACGCATACCATATTGGTGTTTGGTTGAACACGACCTCGCGCAAGCAAACAGAGAGAATTACTCCGAAAAGGGTGTGGCTTGTGTGTTTATCGCTCTCGATGCATTCTGCGTTGTTGGATTGCATGGGGAGATTTCGTGTTGGATATGAGTGGAATGTCGTGGCTGGCCAGTGGTGGTTGCTGTGGGAGAAAATTATTTTTGTTGGATAGGAGGCGGACCTTAAGTGAGAGACATAATTCATATAGGATTTTTGCATATAAGATGTGCTTGAGGAGAAATGCCTTTTGTGAGGTTTGATGGGAGAGCATGGTGAAGATTTTTTGTTATGCATCTCGGTAGATTTGGAGGAGGAGGATGGAGGGTTGTGCTCTGCAGTGTTCCCAGGTTGAGGGGAAAATCGCCATTTTTGCCGATTTTTTAAGACGAAAGGGGAAAAAAGGGGACAGGGATAAAAACGGGGAAACAAATCCAAAAAGGGGAAAAATCTTAAAATCGTATCAAAAACAGTTTGCAAGTGAATTTTTTAGAATAAATAAATGTTAACAACCTACAAAAACAACCATGCCCAAGAAAGGTGTCCATGCAACATCTCACTTTTTTGTTTGTTTTCTGAATGCATTCATTCTTTTGACAATTCATAAAACTATTACCATGGCCTTGCCATACACTCCTTACCATGAACGTCGTGTCAGAGACAGGTAGATTTTGAGTGAGTATAGAAAGGAGATAGGTAGATCATACAGAAAATGGACCAAAAATCCACTTTCAGAAATAATTCTCGCATGGGCATGACATGACGCATGAAGGTTCTTTTTCGAAACCATAGCGCTTTCGATACAAATCTTTGGTATTTGCGTTGGTAGAGTGAGGACGTAAAAAGCGGGAGTCCGCTTTGGCTTTACCACACAATTTTTTATTTTCGATTTCATTATTCCTGTCAAACTTTATTTTATTGCAATGAGGCGTTTTGAGTATAGCCAAGTCGTTCATGTGAATGCAAGTCATGCCCGTGTACTGGGCCACACATTCCTTCCTATGAAAGTCGTTTTGGGCGAGACAGGTCGATTTTAAGTGGCACAACTTAATGGGTAAGTGAAAATAATTTTCATTTTATTTAGGATTTTGAAATGAAGGAAGAACCAACAAAAAAAATAAAAATATCTCACGCAATAGGAAGCATTGTCCGAGTTCAAAAGCTGGTTACTCTAAGATTTTTTCTTCGGGGACAAAAAGGGATTTTTTTGATTTTCAAAGGGGAAAAAAAGTCATTTTGGTGTTAAGAAAAGGGGATTTTTTTTCTTAAGACCTGGGAACCCTGGTGCTCTGGCCTCTCTCCCTACGATCATCGCATTGTTTCATATTCGGTGTGTCGTGTTCGTCTATGCATTTTTGTTGCACGTGTGCTCTGTGTCTGGCTGTTCATTTGTATTATTACGAGTTGGGTGGGGTCGATGATTTTGCAATGAAATATCTTGCTCGCATTTTTAGGGGGTAGGTCAATAAAGGTATGTATATAGGTAGTACATAGTTAGTTTTCGAAGATCCAAGTAGGCATAGGTCGAAACTCACGAGTGACAAACCAATTTGACATTTTTAAACTTGAGTTTCAAAAATTCAACTTCAGTAGTACTTAGACGATATGTTTTATTCACACCAAATTGGTCGTTCCCTTTCATGAAAATACTTTACTCATTAGTGTGCACTCCGAGTGTTGCCTCAGTTTTTATTCACACCTCCCATTGAGAAATATTAGTACTCCATTTTGGTTGAGATAAGGATTGCTTATAGAGTACATATAAGGCATATTAGCGCTTCTTTTATCAGTTCATTAAACTCAAGTTTATTATTACTAACAAATATTTCTTTTGAAGTTAATTCAAATCTATCCTAATAATAATCAGATTAACAAACTTATGTTTCCTAAAACATATGCTGCATCGTGAAGGCATAATCTGCTAGTTCAATAAGCATACAGATTTATTAAATAATTTTTAAAACTTTCTATAGGTTATTCTTCTTTTTCAGCGTCCTTTGATTCATGTCTTTTAGTTGTGTTTGCAGGGGTAGCAAATTTCCAAATATTATAGCATGCTATCCATACGCCCAGAATAATAAAACCAAAATAGTTAAGTGATGAGTACACCCGTATCCATCGATCGTAGCTTAACATAATAAATGGCACCAAGCACCAGCCCATGTAGATAACGTTGTACAACTTGAGAAATATAAACGAGACCACTTGAAATATCTTTGATGTGCTGAGAATATGTCCATACTTTGGTAGAACCACCAAGCTATATAACGTCTCGACCTAAAAAAAAACAATATTGAACATAAGTTAAGGATAAAACAAATTGTAAAAGTTGAGTACATCACAGGTCATTTATTTCATTTGTTTTTTTTATAGAGCATGCATTCAAATCAAAAAAGTATTTTAAACAAGATGTCTCAACACTGATAGACAAATTATACAATTAGGTATAATCACAGATAAATCACAGCAAAATCAGGGAAAGATATGCTATCAAAGCAAGTCTCACAACTTTTCGTAATATTATTTTTAATGCTAAGCATATAAAACGATCAAGAAGAAGTCACCCCTTAACCCGTTTATAAAAGCGCAACGCCTTCGTTTTTGTCGCACGCATGTGACCTGGAATTCCTAGTGGCATCGTGTGGTCTTCTCAGATAAAAAAAAAATATTCGGAAGGCTATTCAAGTGGCGCGGAGTGTACATAAATTAATAGAACAATTCTTTGGACATACGGTAATAATTGAAAAATAGAAATATGATGCATCAAATAAAAATGACCGGTGAAATGAAATGTCTGTGTTTAGTGAATGTACACAAAATTGTCTTTTCTTTCTTTCCTTCTTTATTCTTTTTACAACACAGTATACAAATAAAACATTATTTTGAATTGTATCTATAGTGAATAACCAAACAAAATAGCAAGCCATCCGTCGCGCTGTGACAACAACTAAATGTTTCCCGGTCGCGCGGACGACAATGGGGCGCCAATGAGGACCAAACCTAGTATATGCTGACAACAAGAAGGGACACAACCCATCGCACGTGACAACAAGCTATAAATAAACTTTGAGGCACTTAGAAACTCCATATATAATTGTCTCGGCTCGTCTATAACTCTGAAAATGAGATTACATCACCAATTAAACAAAAAGCCTGTCAAGCCAATAGCTGTTTTTTGTCAATATGGATTTTATATATTACTCTCATCATCCCAGTCCTGCTATACTGCGAAGAAGCGTGGACATTTGCTAAGGCAAATGAAGATATCCTTGATCGTTTTGACCGACCCCTATTTTTATGCAGGTTTTAACCTGTCTGGCACCCGCTCGGACCCAACTAAAACGTCTACCATTGATACAATATTACATTTATCTCCCTATTATGTAAGACAACTACAACTAAAGTTGAGTTGTCACTTGGTTTTATTTAATTCAAAATTCGGTATTGTCCGTATTGTAATACACAACCTTGATAGAAAAGTTGTCTGTCAAAACACAACAAATATGGTATTACATTTATCTCCCTATTATGTAAGACAACTACAACTAAAGTTGAGTTGTCACTTGGTTTTATTTAATTCAAAATTCGGTATTGTCCGTATTGTAATACACAACCTTGATAGAAAAGTTGTCTGTCAAAACACAACAAATATGGTAGTGGTTGCCTATAAGTTGTTAGTTAGTTTATGTTGTGTGAAAGTTGAGTTGAATTGAAGACAACTCAACTCAACTAAGTTGAGTTGTCTTACATAATAGGGGCATTAATAAAGTCAATTGCCCATACCCAAAAATTCAGAGTGACAGAGCCACTTTTACGCACAGTAAGAGAAGGAGAGGACAAATTCTTAGAACGTTTTAGATCTAGCTTTGGCCAAATCTGTTTTGTCGCTGGAAATGTCGTACCACTTGTCCACTTATGGACTCTGTTCTTTCGATAGCATCCACTTTTATTGTGAGTTTGCAAGTAGGGATCGGATACAATCACGGTAATTTCAAAGTAAAAATTGTTTTAATTCAGTTATTTTATTCTTTATATGAATTATTTGAATAAAACACAAGATACTTACTTGTTTCTCCATAGTGACTATTGAGTACTCCAACAAGAATGCGATATAGTAACCACTATGGAAGCCATGCCATACTGCTAAAAAGGCTAATGCTGCTATATAGCTTATCATTCGATTATTGAGAAATTTAAGCCTCTTGTATATATATTGTGCTACCCAATTATTTGTGTTAACGTTAAATGATTGCACGTAGTGGGTCATTTTGCTGCCAGTTTCCAAGAGTACAAGTTTAACGTTAGAGCACCCGGACCAATCCTCTTTGCCATCTAAAGATTTTCCAGCGTACGTAAAGCCTGCAATTATATTTATACATACATTTTCATAAATTCTATTACATACACGATTTTTATTGATAGACTGATATATTATATGCTAGAGTATTTCCTTGTAAGGAAGTATGGCCAACGAAATGGAACGTAATCTGTGTGAGTTTAATAAGTCATAAGTCAGTTGATTTGGAGCCGCCGCGGAATGTGTCACAGACTTGTGGCCTTTTCTTTTATTTTTGTGCTTGTACAGAGAAAACGCTTAATTAATTTGAGTTTTTCCTATTATTCTATATATCGCATATGTTTCTCACCAATATCTCTAAAAGTGTTTTCTGAACACCAAATGCTACAATTTTGACGATGAACGAAGCAATCAAGATGAAAATGAGCTTCATCACCGAAGATGATTTTGTTCGAAAAATCAGCATCCACTTGCGGTTGTTCCAAAATCCATCCCACGAACTCTCTTTGCGCTGCATGGAAAGTAGTCTTCAGTTCTTGAGTCAATTTAACTTTGTAAGCATGAAGTTTCAAGTCTTTCAGAGAATTCGCTGTAGAGAGCTTCTCGAAATGCTTAACACTTGACTACGGTGCCGAATTGATGTTCCTGGACTGTCAGCAATACGCTCGCGAACTGCTTCGATGTTTTCTGTTGAACGACTTGTGACAGGAAGATTTTTTTTTGCTGAGAGCTAAAGGATGTCAAGGAGTATCCAACATCCATAATTTACATCTATACAAATTGAAAAACGCCTATGTCTATTTTACAACTGCAGCGATCACGATAGTAGATCTATTGCACTAACACAATCGAACAGAGATTATACGCCACTGCATCTATGCGATCATGAATTTCGGCCATCAGCTCATTCGTTCAAATAGTGAAATATTTGAACGATGAAAACATAAGGCAATTCACGGAAAATATCCTTACCAACTTCAGTCACAGTATGTCCATGAGGAAAGTACTACCCTTGATAATAATAATAATAATACATAATAATAATAATACATAATAATTAATAATAATACATAAATACAAAATAATAATATAATAACATTCAGTAATAATAAACACTGAAAAAAGCGAAATTAACTAACCTGTGCACATTAACGCTCCTTCTACAAGAAGCCAGCACGAAATGTATTTGTAAAGTGAGATTTTTCCCCAAAGACCTATGTCAAGAAGTTTCCTTGCCATCGACTGATTGCGAAACGCTTCCGTCAAAAGATAGTTGTCTGGCAACATAATTGCTCCTAATTGCCGTATAATTAAGTACCCAATCCCTACTCCACCACGTATCATGCCAGCGCGTAATGAACCGCTATGGTTATGAAAATCTCCACGAATAAATCGTTGATACCGTGTGAATGGAAACTGTGGCCCAACAAGAAACGAGGCAGGGAAAAATGTGTATGCCGCAAGTTCAATCAGCGAGGGAACGTGTGTTAGGGCCATTTCTTTTTGAGCATTTGAAAGTTGTTCTTTTAACTTTTTACCATCAGTAATATCAAATCCAAATCCTATTAATCGCAGCACGAGTACACAATGTGGCATTGTCCAAATTATATCATAGCCGTTACTTTCAGTAAAACGGTAACCTATTAGTAAGTAGCTCATGTGGAAAATAAAGTTTATAGTTAAAAATTGCTTCGGTACGTGATGGAGAAGGCGAGATAATAAGTACGTTATCCATATTGCAATTACACTGTGATAAGTATCAAAGCCATAGTTAAAGATGCACAAGAGAAAGCCGCATGTAGTAAAGAATAAATGTTGTATTAAAGGAGTAGCTTTTCGTAAAAATATGCGATGCACCGCAGCAACTGGATAACCTGAAATAATAGAAAACATTAGATCAGCAATTTTTAGAAATTTGAGAGATGGCAATTTTAAGATTAATTTAATTAGTTTTGGTAAAAAATTACATGAGTCTATGTCAAACCACTATCCAGTTAAAATAGAACATCTCCGATTTGTCGATGCCAACCGCTAGAACTTATAAGCTATCAGAATATAATGGATTATAATATTAGTAATAATAATTGCCCCCTCATGTAGCTGACCTCCCCGTGTGGTGGATGGCGGGCAACATGTCTAGATTCAACCAGATATGGCTAACGAAGCACACACCCAAAAATGACAAGACGAAAGAAAGCAGCCTCGGATTTTGCCAAACCTGACATATTAGGGCGCCCTTTGGAGCCAGGCATGAAGGATGGCAGGCGGATTCAAGTAGTTTCCCATTTCGTGAAGCAGTTGGATGGCTGAAGTATTTGGCAATAGCTACTAGGCCAGATATTTCTTACATTGTCGGAGTCTTGAGCAGATTTCTTGACAATCCAGCTCCAGCACCACACCACGTCAAAACGGTGAAAAGGGTTTTTCGTTATTTGAAGGCTACTCCAAAGATAGGTATATTTTTTAAAAAATTCAGTTCTTCTACTGAAAAGAAGAGAAATTTGCTTCTGGATTTGAATTCAGAATCGCAGAGAGTTCTGGACGACCAACCGAAAACGACATTATATTATGTCATAAAATTATCCAAGGGTAATTGTTTAGAGTAATTGACACACAGCCTAGTATAATATTAATAAAAACGCCTACGTAGTTCAGTCATTCAATTAAAATCAAAAAAATATACTAACCGGCGAAAATTGACAACAACAACCTTATTGCAGGATCTGTAGCTCCAGTCAGTTCTGCAAGAGCTGCGATATTATAATATCCAGTGATGGCAGCTTTATCTGAAGCCATATTTGGACACAATTATGCTTCCTATTGTATTCACTGAATTACATGAATGCCCCAATTAATTGGGATCGGCAAATAAAGAAATGCTAATCAAATTATTGATTATTATTGCCTCTTTGTGCAACACAAACACCCACCGGCCAAATAAACACAACCATTATAAAAAAAAATGTTACCATAGACCAAATAAGAAATTGACTTTCAGCTAAGATATATTGTTTTTGTTTCTTTAATCAACAACCTGGCTAACGAATATTGACTATATTTAATAGACCTCCAACTTCCTGCACCTACTCAACCTAAGTTCCTCTCACGAACTCTCCCTGGCTACGAATACGTGACAATTCCAAATTGGCAGCGCAAGTGGAAATAGCTTCCAGTAAATTGACAAACACAAATTTTTCATTGTCAATGAACTGACAAACGATTTTTTGCCAATACTTGACATAAGCGGAAATTAACTGACGGTGGTGTCGTTCAATGACATAAACAAGAGCTGTCAAACTTTGTCAATCAACCGACATGAGGAAACCCTGTCGATTAATTTGAGAAAGGATGGGTTTATTTATACATTATTGGAGGAAGAAACGATCAAATTGAACAGAAAAAATGCAATAAAAATTAAATAAAACATAATTTCAAATTGCTTTTGGTTTGTTCATTTTAATTGTGACATGCGATGTAAATACATTTAAAATTTTTCTCCATAAGACGAACAAATGTTGCTTCCAATTTTATATATTTTATGTAAATTTTACTACAAAAAAAAGAGTAGCTATGTAAATAATTTTTAAAATAAAATGTTTACATACTTCAGTTAAAAAATCAACAGGGAATACAAAATGGGGGGATGTGCTATTACAAAAAATGTATCCCATAATGACATATCGGATAGTTTAAAATGATTATAAGTCTAGGTGTGTATATAAATTTTGTAAACAAAATGCAACTTAAATAAAAACGGAAAATATTTAATATTTTATTAGTTTCCGTAATATTCAGTTGTTATTTTAAAATTTGTTTAAAATATGCAATTCCTTATACATTTACATTGTCGTTCATTCTTGCTGTTCATCGGAATTCATCTGTCAACAAATTATGACGAAAAATCCCATACAAAAGTGACAGAACGAAAAATTTCGCTCTCCTTTTCGTTTTGCAGTATACGCTGCTGCAGCGAAATGATGGCGAAAAGTGGGTAATTGTAATAGATTGCTTGGTACAATTCTCCACTCTCTTTTCGCACACAATTTATTGTCCGTGACATAAATTGCTTGCGAAAATTTGACATTTCGATTTTTTCGGGGTTGTTTTGTTCTATCACGAAGTGGATGGTGTTAAATTTTTATATTCCGGAGTGAATAAAAATCCGGGCTGTTGCTATTCGCCCGTTCTTCGGGACACGGGTACGTAACGAAATGTCAAAGTTTATATTGCGTCAAGTTGGGGTATGTGGCTCGCTACGCTCGCGACAATGACTCTAAACTCCAGTATAATCATTTTCGGACATTATGCCGTACGTTTAGGATCAAACTTTTATATTTATAAAGAGTTTTTAATGAAAATAGGATTACGTTCCGTTGATTATGTACCCGTGTCCCGAACATCGGTAAACGTCAGTTCAGTACAAAATCTGTCAAAATGAACGGGCGAATAGCCAGTTCGAAAAATCCGTCAATTGTAAATTTCAAATCGACAAGTGGAAGCCAAGTATTAAACACGGGTTTAAGGAAGTGTGCACATAATATTAAGGGTATTCACTTAATCTGGTAAATTTATGCAGCTCGTAAATGTATAAAATTATGAGGTCTGCGTAAACTATTCTCCATACAAAATCTGATAGTTCATTTACGAGGTGGTAAATTTCTGCAGTTTACGCAGTTTATGAGGCTTTTACGCGTTTAAGTGAACACCCTTATTCTGTTTCTGCCTTAAGTCAGTTACCTGAACACGCTCTTACTTCTTTTTCAAGCGCTTTGAATTGAGTTAAACTGAAACGGTGCCAGTTACGAATTTAGTTAATGCTGTCAATAGTAGAGTTGTTGACGAATTTTACTTTGTTTTTTATTTATTTTTTGTTAATGTTATGTACTAAAACTTTAGAATTGTAAAGTTAATTGGAAAATTTATATAAAATAATTTGGACAGACGTTAAACAAGCATTACAGGTAACAAATTTCTGTAAATTATTTGCATGGCTACTGATGTGTATTTTTGTACGTTTTGTATCAGTTTTATAAAATCGACCACACCTTCGTATCAGTTTCTAGGTAATTAATACTTCACTGGTATTCAATACTTCAAAATATACTAGCCGTAATATGTGCCAGGAAATATAATTTGTTCGTAAAAATGTGTGCGCGTCATCCTCTATCCCATTTATTGCTATTTCTGAGATCTGTTATATTTTCAGCTCCAAATGCATGATTTATGTGTTTGATTTTGAAGTTATAATTTACCATCTGCGCCAAATTCCATCGGCATAGTTTTCGTGTATTGCGTTTTGATGGGGTTACGTCATTAATTGACAATTATGTCAAGATTTCCAAAACGCCCATGGATGGATAGATACTGAATTTTAGTTTTGATTGTTTTTTTTTGGTTCGTTAAGTTAAATGTACAATTTTATTTGAGCGAACATGTGTGGTTGAAAGCTTTATAAATTTAAGTTGTTTTTGCATAATTCAAAAGATATATTGCTTACTTTGGGGAGAGTACGATAACTTAGGCGCCAACAATTGATAACGGTTTTTTGTAGAGGGGTTAAATATAAGCATTTTTTACAATGGCGGGAGGGGTAATTTAAAAAAAATTAAAGAAATTTTTTTCTTGGAAACTTATTAAGAATTGCATTATGCAACAACAGCCAATGATTTTCGACGATCAGTATACTACCCTGCCTGACTAAGGTATTTGATAGAGTTTTATAGAGGCAAATACATCATCTGTCTGTAAATTGCTTACTAAGCCCATTACAATCAGGGTTTAGAGCAGGTCATAGCTGTTCGTCCGTAATGGTGCATGTCTTAGATGACATACGACAGGAGTTTGACAAGTGATTTATTACCTTTCTTTGTCTTCTAGACTTTACAAAGGCGTTTGATAAGGTAAATAATGCCATACATAAAAGACCGAGTCTTAATGTGTACCTTACTTTACTTATCTAAATAAACTTAAACTTATCTGACTTCTCAACCAAAACTAGGACTTCAATTACATTTTTATTTTATTTTTTTCAGATAAACTTAACCTAAAAATGTGCCTTTTTTACGATTAAACTACTTTTTATATTATATTATATATATATATATATTATATCATTAAAATCTCTAACGAATCTCAACCTATAACGAATCTCAATCTACAATGAAGTATCTGCTTATTATACTACTTTTCGCACTACTTACACATGGCCAATTGTATCAAAATACATACCAAAATGGGGACTACCAAGCCCGATATAATCCCAATTACGGAAGTACAAATTCCTTGCTACAGAACCAACAGACTCAATTTGGAAACCCATTATTACAATCACAGAGTGAACTGCAAAAGCAATCCGCCACCAATGTTGTGAATCCTAACCAGAATCTTAATACAAATTTAAATTATTACGAGGGTGGTAATTTTGACTCAAATTCAAGGCCAAATTATGCCAGTAATGCCATAGACCCGTCTTTGGATGAAAATGGATTCTGCCCTGAGCACTGGATAGCACATCAAAGAAAATGTTATCGCTTTATAAAATCCCCAAAAAGAAATTGGCACGACGCCAAAAAAATTTGTAAAGCGTATAATGCAGATTTAATACACATCGACAATATTGATAAGCATTCGTTTATTCTGAAGCAGCTAATTCTACAGAATCAAAAGCAAAATCGTTTTTGGATATCCGCACGTCAAATGGGTCCTAATAGTTGGACTAACGATGACAATTCGCAATTTCTTATGCTCGAAGACTCATTCTCAAATGAAGAGCATTTAATTGAGAATGAAGACTTGCACGATAATCGGTTTCTTGTATCCCAAAACAAAAATCGTTATAGTACACAACAAAATGTAAATTATAGTCCCTTGGGAGGAACGACTCGTAATCGCAATCTTCTGTTTGATGGGCAACATTATTCCACTGAGTACGGTACCAAAGACCGTCTTGTCTATGGTTATTCACGGCGAAATGACAAATGGATGTTTATGCCATCATATGAAATTGAATTGAACCTCTTTATTTGTGAATCACAGCAACTGTTTGATCCAGAAAATTTCAACTTGAAGAACGACGATCGCCGTCCATTTGATTACGGTTTAAATGTTAGAGATTTTGAAAAAATACCCCGAGGGCCATTCTTTGTAAGACAACCGAATGACACTACTTTTGATACCAGTAAAACTCGTATAATAAATGATGTTACACTAAGTTGTCTTGCAGGAGGCTACCCAACACCCATCTATCGTTGGTATAAAGAGGAGTATGTTAACGACACTTTGAAGTTCTTTTTTATCGATCCAATAAAAGATGAACGTTACACTCTGAGCGGAGGAAACTTAATTATATATGATCCAAAGCAAGCCCTAGATCAAGGACTTTACCATTGTGTCGCAGAAAACAGGTTTGGAAAAATTCGATCGGAGAGTGCTCAACTCAATTTCGGGTTTATCATGGAATTTAATCTTAAACGATCAGCGGAAACTGGAGAAATGAATTGGGGAAAGTCAGTTTTTTGTGATCCTCCACAACACTATCCAGATGTTAAATACTACTGGTCGCGTGATTATTTTCCGAACTTTGTCGAAGAGGATCAGAGAGTTTTCGTATCTCGCGATGGAGCACTTTACTTTTCGTCTATTGAGTCTGTAGATCGAGCAAATTATTCATGCACAGTACAGAGCTTGGTAAGTGATACTGGTCGAAACGGTCCATTCTTCCCACTTCGAGTGCATCCGAATAGTAATTACCAGGCTCTGATTTTTGCGAATTCATTTCCAAAAGTTTTTCCCGACGCTCCAGTTGCTGGTGACGATATACGTCTTGAATGCGTTGCATTCGGATATCCCATACCGTCCTATAATTGGACAAGGAAAGGACAGCCGCTCCAAAGAAATGCATATCAGACTAACTACAATCGCGTTTTAATTATACCCAATGCTACAATCAATGACAATGGGGAGTACTCTTGCACCATTTCAAATCCTCGCAAAACAACGGAAAAATCTATTATCATAAATATTCAGATGAAACCACAGTTTACTATACCACTCAAAGATAAGATCAAGGATTACAACAGCGATGTAACATTTATATGTGAATCTTCAGCCATACCTGATGTCAATTACACATGGTACAAGAACGCAGAGCTACTGGATTTTGATCGATTAGATAAGGATCGCTATACAATACAGGACAATGTTATGACAATAAAATACTTAGACCCAGAAAAGGATGACGGGATGTACCAGTGTGGAGCTACCAATCAACTCAAAACAGCTTATTCTTCTGGACAACTTCGCGTACTGTCAATGAAACCATCATTTAAGAAGCGACCGCTTGAATCTGAAATATACGCAATATATAATGGTAATACCACTATAGTGTGTGACCCAGAAGCTGCTCCGCGTCCTAAGTTCCAGTGGAAGAAAGACGGCAACGTAATTGGGTCGGGTGGTCATCGGCGAATATTACCTTCTGGTACACTAATAATATCTCCAACATCAAGAGATGATGAGGGTATTTATACCTGCGTTGCTACTAACACAGGAGGAACAGATGAATCTAGGGCACGTCTCATTGTATTGCGTAAGTTTTAAAAAATGTATTTCCTACTTCGAAGTTACTTTATTGTCATTACAGAAGAGCTTCGGTTTACTCAAACACCACCAGCACGCATAACATCAAAAATTCATGAGTTAATCTACCTGCAATGTGAGGTAACCTATGATGAAGTGCTAGATGTAGCGTTTATTTGGCGTCACAATGGAGAAGTAATTCGAAGCTATGCTGACGATCGAATTGTAAGTATATATATATTTGCAACAGAGAAATCTAAAAACAATATAATTCCATTTTTGCAGAGAGTCGACCGAAATCGTCTAACTGTACACAACATTACCCTGCTTGATGGAGGGGAGTACGAATGCGTTGTAAAGTCAGCTGTTAATCAAATAACATCAAAGACCACAGTTGTTGTAGAGGGTCCACCTGGTGCCCCTGGTGGGGTAACAGTAATTCAAGTGGGCAAAACGAAAGCGATGATCGAATGGGTAAATGGTGCCTCAAATGGTCGGCCAATCCTCTACTACAACATTTTAGGCCGAACGAATTGGAATCGCACATGGACTAATGAGTCAACACATGTTCGAGCACGTGAAATCGATCGGTACACTGGGCGCCAACAAGCTGAAGTTTCTAGTTTAACCCCATGGTCATCGTATGAGTTTAGCGTGGCAGCGGTAAATGATCTAGGCATAGGAACACCATCAGCACCATCGCCGATTTATAGCACTATTGAGGACAAACCATATATTGCACCACGGAAAGTTGGCGGCGGTGGTGGTAAAATTGGTGACCTCACTATTACTTGGGAACCTCTACTGCCTCAGGAACAGAACAGTCACGGAATTCATTACAAAGTTTTCTGGCGTTTACATCAAAACAAAGAATGGGCAACGCAAGTTCTTAAAAAACAAGGAAATGTTGGCATAGCAGTAGTAAATATACCCCAAGACAAGTATTACACTAAATATGATGTTAAGGTACAGGCAATTAACAATGTTGACAAAGGACCAGAGAGCGAAGAGGTGACTATATACTCCGCTGAAGATATGCCCCAAGTGGCTCCACAGCAACCCATTGCTATTGGATTTAACTCAACCGCCATGAATGTTACTTGGGAACCGATTGAAATGACTAGAGAAAAGATTCGTGGCAAACTTATTGGACACAGGGTGAGTATAAAAGCTGATCACTTAGTTTTATTTATACTGGAGCTAAGATTAGATTGTAACATTTTTCGGTACCATTTCACTCATAGAAATTGAGCATAGGGGTGGTTATAGTTACGTTTAAGCCAGTTGAACAATTTCTTTTTGAACTTATTACGAAGATAAACAAAAATGTTTGATTAATACAAGTATTATGTTATTTGTATGGTATGGTATTGTACCTACTCTACATAGTGAGCCACCTGGACGAAACGATAGTGGTTGGAATAGAAGCGCTTCTATTTACCCCTGAAACAGTGCGGCCTGCTGAAGAACCTTCTTCTTTGGTTCCATTTTAATTATTTTTACTTCTTGACAATAAATTATTTCACACAGAAATTAAAAAATCAAATTATAAAATTCTAAATGCATTTTCATTTATATAGCTTAAATATTGGAAATCAACACTTCTTGAAGAAGATTCTGTCTATTATTTATCTCGTACCACCCGTAATTGGGCGCTCATTGTTGGCCTGGAGCCGGATACATATTATTATGTGAAAGTAATGGCTTACAATGCAGCTGGTGAAGGTCCAGAAAGTGAAAGATATATGGGTGAGATGAAAATTTGATTTATTAATTGTCATCTTTTTAATTTTAAAATCCTTAAACATTAGAGCGTACATACCGCAAAGCACCACAGAAGCCTCCGTCATCCGTTCACGTTTACGGTATTAATCCATCAACTGTTCGCGCTGTTTGGCGCTACGTTTCACCATCGCAGGAAGAAGAACCTATTCAAGGATACAAGGTAAATGTCTGCCTTAAAATAATTTGTTTATTCCTGCTGTAATTTGCCCAATTACTAGGTTCGTGTTTGGGAATCTGACCAAAATATGATCACAGCTAATGACACTGTTATTTCTGTTGGTGAGAAACTTGAGGCTTACATTACGAATCTTACTCCGGGCAAGAGTTACATGATGCGCGTTCTAGCATACAGCAATGGAGGGGATGGGCGTATGTCAAGTCCAACACTTAGATTCCAAATGGGTAAGACGTTAGCTGAAAAGTAAATACGACTTGAAAATTAGGAAATACATTCTGTATTGGCAACTTTTGTATATTTGCATTGTTTTTAATATTAAAATTACATATTTACGTGAATTTCGCATTATAGTTTAACACGTTTACGATCGATTATTAGGGCGATTGAATTTATTATGCACATAGAAATAAATTTTTCAATTTTTATGCAAGCGATAATACTTTCCTTTAACAAAAAAAAAGAAAAGAAAAAAAAAAAAACAACAAATAAATCGTTACCAAATATTCACTGGTGAACGTGTTATTTTTTTTTTTTTGTAAATGCATATATCTGATATCGTTTTTTTTATTTGTAGGTAACACCAATGCAAGAAATTCATCCCATCATAATAGACAAATTGATAACGCTCTTTTCTTTGGATTTCTAATACTAGTGTTTGTGAACACACACTTGTTTGGCAAATTTTATCGTATGAGTTAGGATAAATTCATTAAACAATATACCTACATTCCGTTTTGTATTTCTTAAGACAGTATTGCCCTATTTAGTTTTACTTCACTATTTTAGCTTACAAAAATGTATTTCAACTTCGATCACTTTATTGCGACTAATTAATTCGGTAAAAACGAAATGCGATGTAAAAAAGTGTTTTTTTTTTATGTAGATATTTTTGGACTTAAATGTGTGACAAAAAATTCTTTTAACTGCTGCTAAATGTGTCGCCAATTATTATTATTATTTAATTAGGCAAGGATGTTATCAGTAATACTCCTTATAACTTCCCAGTACAATGAGAACGTTTTTCCAAAGCATAATATTCACTAATGTTGCAATCTTTTTTAATTTCGATTGCTTAATGTAATGTAATACTAGGAGTGTGTACGGTATTTGTCAATGAATTACATAGTTTATAAAATTTGGTACAATATTACAATAAGGAAATATAATTAACAATAATAAGAGAGTAAGAGCAGGCGCTGTGCAAATATGTTGGTGGATTTTCTACATTTATAGAAGCATGTTACATATGCCTCCCAAATTGTTAGTTTATTAATGTATTTGTAACTCTGTGTGCACTGTTTCGCAATAAATTCATCTTTTTCCAGCTCTTTCGCAATTGCCTCAATTGCTCTACGTCATATATGTCTTGCATAGCATTGCACAGTTACGGAACCGATGCCTTTTTAAATCGTTTGCCCCATGCACTGTAGCGTTTGATATACTAATAAGAAAAAAAAACATATTGCTTTATCTTGCACTACTTGAAGAAAGCTGTAAACTGTGTACGGTCAATTCTCAAAAATTCTCGCATACGTTTATCTGTCAAAATATCCAATTTCATGCGAAAGACTGAAATTTGCAATTCTCAAATTCCGCATACGAGAAAAGCGATACTTCGATTTCGACCGTCTTCGGTTTGTTTATTCTCAAATGCGAACTGTGCTTTCCAGTTTTTTCGAATTAGACTTCCAATTTTCCATTTATTTTCCCAAAAGTTTGACAGCTTTTTCCCGTCACAAGAATTTAGTTTATTTTTTACCCCAAATAAATCCGCCAGCAATCTGTTAAATAACTATCGCTTTTGAATGGATCGGAACCCTTTTGGAAATACAAAAATAAGGGAATAAGCCCCCAGGTTTAATTTTAAATTTGCGATCTTCAATTTTGTTACTAAAAACAGTGTTCATGAAAGAAGGTTTCATTGTGGCATCCTTAATAATCATAACTAGTTTTCAAATTCAGCCGATAGCGTTTCGACTTTTCCTTACACCCCTCGTATGTTTTTTAATAATCACCCATAATCCCCTTGGAATACGACTTCTGTGTTGCGTCGTGTAAAAATTATATTCAGATTGTTTTCGAATGGATCTGTTGTTGCTACTGTTAAGGACTCCATTTTTCTGCCCATGTGTTCACTATTCTCTCAAATCGTTTGTCTCAAAAAAGTTACAAGGACCGACTTAAAAACGAAATGAAATATTAGTTGTTTACGACAATCGAGAAATGGAATAGGGGTGAATAGCTCTCCCGCGCAAATGCAACATAAATAATTATTTTTGAATCCACATGTAAATTATGAATGAATTTACGCACAAATTTACAAGTCACATGTGATTTTGCAAATATGTACTACCGACATCACAGTGTGTTGTGCTACAAATGGCTGAACAGAAAACGATGCTACCTGTCAATTGGCTTTTTAAATCATATACATATGTATATGACAGTCATTACATTATTTCAGGGTAAGGCGGTATTAACATTGCAATAAATGTAGTGATATTAATTTTTTACAGCACACAGAAAACCTTACCTTCGTTTTGCTCCCCAGATAAGTATTAAAGATCTTATGAAACATTAAGTGCCTTTGTACAACATCAAAGTTGCATAAGTTCAACAGCTGTCTGCAATGAGCATCATGATCTTGTATTTTCAGTACAAAATTTTAAGCAGGTAGGGCGTGTGTCAATTGAATAAATTGTTGAAAAATGATCCTGCTCCCGGAGTTTGGCCGTATGTAAATTGCGCTAAGTAATTATCCTTTATTTATTTTTATTTTTCTGACATAATGTGAGTTTGGGAAAGAGAAGTTGACCAAACTTCAAACTGAAATAGAGATCTCCCCATACTTCCAATCAATGAAAATTCAATGTTATATTTCTACTTAATCTTTTGTTTATAAATGATAAGATCAAACAAGGAACTCACATCTGGAATTTAAAACCAATGCTCAACAAATTTTCATTAACAACTTGCCGCACACATTGTGACCTAAGCACAGAAATATTTAATTTATATTAATTGATCTACAAATCTGAACCAAAATACTTTTGGTGGCACTTGAGTACGGGGCGAAGTTATTAAACTCATATTTGATTTAATGGTTGTGCCAAAATTATCACGCTGTTACGCAGCGTTTATTGAAATCGAGGTACAAATCACAAAATAGTTAACTGAAATCCCTCAGCCTTATCGTACCTTATCGAAACTTAGTTGTACCCAAATATATTAAATATTAGCTGTCAACGTTTCAAGTAATAATGAAGAACAGCTTTTTTATAATTTTAAGACTAGAAATATCATTTTTGCAGGAAATCACTTCAAATCATACATAAAGATTAATGATATTCAAAACCTTGTCAGTAGTAACTTCGTCCATTTATGCGTCTATTGATATAAGACTAATTTTAATTTAAACTGGATATATTTGAATATTTTGGTAAATATTTTTTAGCTATTTTAAATGAAAATTTGTACCTTTTAAATGTTATTTGAAATATATTTTTTTAAATTAAATTTTGTGTATTTACTATACTTATTATTGTTATCATAAGTTAAGTGACTGTTTACATTCACCCCATTTACTGGACTTTGACCTCTTCCAAGTTGGTTCACCACCATGTTGTCATTCAAATCCGCAATTTGGATAGATTGAAATATGAATGCCCTGGTAACATCGACTGCTGCCACTATGCTATCAAAGTATTTCGGTATATTCTCCCAGGTAATAGTATACTAGTATAACTATGTAGTATACAAATAACTAAACTCAAATTTAGTTCTTCATAACTTCCCTTTGAAACAAATGTCACACATATTTCTGAAATGTATCAACTGGTACTTAACACGTCATCTAGTGTTCCTTACCACTTCCATCTAGTGATAATAGACATTACACAATTTAGCACTCCCTAACACTTTCATAATAGATAGTGAAAACAATAGTACTTTGAACCGGTATTCATTACCACTTCCATCCAGTGATAGAAAACAACAGTACTTCCTTCCAGTACTCATTATCACATCCATCTGTTGATCCAGTTGCTGTTTTTAGACAGTAGCTGCTGGTCGATGCTCCTCCTTATAATGTCGATGGTGGCCACTTCTGCCTCGCGAAGTTGGTTCTTACACGATTCCCGACGGATAATTTTGAGAAGAGTCATCCGCTGGACGCTCAGATGCCCTTTCATTACGACTCCTAGAACTGCAGTGCGGATAACTAGCCTATCTAGGTGGAGCTCTGCACTGTCGCTGTAGGTGTTTTCCTCTGCGTCCCAGCTGTTGGACATTGTAGCTGCTTCGAACTGCCTCTTGTAAATTGCCCATGGTGTTTGACCGTCAAAAACAGGCGGTTGCATCTCCTTCCTTCTTAAGCTATCAGCGGAATATTCTCGGGCTTTCTGTTTCTTGACTTTGTCCAGTTCTCTAGCTAAGAATGTACTGTTGATGTTGAACAGAGAAGACGTGATTTTTTTCCGATCCGAGTGTAAACTTAAAATCAGTATATACTTTTATATCTTTTCCTTTTTTTATTTTTCCCTTTTAATAAAATCTATATTGAAAGCTTTATTAAAGCAAAATAAGATCTAATTGAAAGGAAAACAGCTGTAAGGATGCTGGAGTGCATCAAATGTAAAAATGACATTCGCAGTGAGTCAGGTAGTATACTACAAACCAGTGAGAATAGACCGTCGACTCCTCCCACATAACGGACTTTACCTACAAGCTGCCGGCACGGCGGGCCCAGGGTTTTTCATGTATTGGTTCTGTAAAAATTCAAAGGAGCGCCATTAACGAACGCATACTTGAAAAATTCTAGGCCCATGGTATAGCATGTAAAATCATTCCCGCCATAAATTTTGACATTTACACGTATTCACCGACAGGGTAATTTTTTCCGGGGGGAATCGGGTAGGTGTGCGCAGTGGTTAGTGTGCTCGACTACTGTGCGAGGGATCCCAGAATGGATCCCCGGAAAAACACAAATTACATCTTAAGTTTTTTCTACTGCGCCACCTCTCGCGAACGTCTGACAAACATCCGAGAGTATGACTGTCCTGAAAAAGCTTCTCAATTCAGCCGTTCGGACTCGGCATAAAGTTGTACCTAGGTCCCTTCCATTCGTCCCAAAAATAGAAACTCACACAAGCGAATGGTTGCGAGAAGCTAGGCCTTGGGTGTCTACCGCCTGTTGCGCCACCTATTTTTTTTTTTTTTTAATTGGGTAGGTGCAGGGGAATACGATGCGCTGGAGTATGTGGGAAAATATATCATCTATCAGTAAAATGTGGCGGCCTGGACAAATACAGCAGCAGTATACTTGACACTAATCCAATGGTAAAGTTCATATGAGATGACTGCAATACATTCGTAATGTTGATTTAGTATTGGGAGATATACAAGACACGGTAACACCCAAACTATTTGAAAGAATACAAAAAAAAATTGAAGAGAGTTTAATGAAACGGAAATCAAAAATATGCTTGAATCTATAGAAACATGTACACTGAAAGATTAAGAGCCATGAAAAAAACACAAGAAACGTGCGAACAAAGCGTTTTGGAAATAAAAAAAATAACAGCATGTACAGAATCATTTAAAGCACAAATTCAAGCACGTCGTAATAAACGAAATAAAAGGCATTTTAAAGTCCCTGAACAATAAAATAGACTTTAATTTTTTAAATGCGAAAATGCTGATGGATGCAGTTAACACAACTGGACCCCAATTCTCAAATTCCGCCTAACGCAGCTCGAATATGAGCAAATCCGCCTGAAACTTTCGCATACGAACAAATTGGTACTCGATTAAACTATTCTCGGATTGAGAATGAGTGAGTTCGATTTTCTTTGGAAAGCCGTTTGTAGGATGCTGACTTTCCACTGGAAGCTATTAATCTCTACTAGGCTGTGATCTATAGCCTACACTCATACAGGTAGTCAAGTCAAGGTGCCGCACACTGCACTTCTATCCGTATTCACACTTATTTATTTTTGTGCAGTCCATGTGAGTGAATTTAACTTAATTTGGTAGGGCACTAACAAAATAGTGATTCGTTGGATATGACCTGCTAAACATATCACGCATTTGATTGGAAAAATGACATTTTATATTTGGGTCTAGAATCTAGATTACGAATTTCGTTTTGTTTGCAGGCTTTGCAGGTATAAAAGTACTTGAGTCCGTCTGCAGTTTGTTTACGTTTATTGAAGCAGCAAAAGCAGAACGCTACGTCCGGTGTACCCATTCTTGTTAATAAATTATTTGCAAAAGTTTATAAATAAATCATTTTCGATTAATTTGAATACAAAATGTGTAAAGAAGTGTAGACTGCTACACATATTGCGAACACGAATGCCTTCAGTAAACAATCTCTGTTTTTTTTCAATTGAGCAAGCGAGATCCGAGATCGAATGTCGTATGATTTATATGAACGCCCTATTTCTAGCGATCACTTTCATTTTTGATTTGGACAAAATAATCTTTGAAACCAAGGTCACCCAAATCCCGAATTTATTTTCAAAGTTGCCTGAATTACCACTTAAAGTTCATTTGAGTTTGGCATAGATTTGTGTTCGTTTTGTTGTACTTCCAAACGAAATAAGCTTTACATCCGGATTCTGGGTATAGTCATTTTTTTTTTAAATTAATTGAATAAATAGCCTTGTGTTATCGAAACCTAAATGAATATGAAATGTGCACATTGTAATACAAACAAACGCAAACATCAATTGTGCACTTTGAGTGCAATCATATTACCCAGGAAAAATGAAATTCAACATAAAATATTTGTCTTGCAGTGCGATTTAGCCATGTCATTAGTTGTTGTTACTAATATTTACGAAACAAGTTAGCAAAATTAACGAAGAATGAATCATACAAATCAACATCTTCGAAGGTAAGTTTAAAACATTTACGAACATGGCACATTTTATTTTGTTTATTTTGCTGAATTTAGTAAGTCTGTAAGCTCACAAGAATATATATTCTGCTTTTGTATGCCTGGTTTACAAATTCTTAAGTACACCAGGTAACTTGTGGACAAAAGGCGTATGTTGGAGGGCTTGGGAAGCATATATACAGGGTGTCCCAGTTAAGAAGGACAATAGTTATGCCGAACAAAAAATTGTATGGCAGGAGGGGCCTATTTTCATCGTGTTTCCCGTTATAGCCCATCAAAGTAGGTGACCTCTAATTTGGAGGAAAATGCTATAACTTCTAAACTATTATAGGTACACCTATTATAGGTGTTTTGGGCATTTTGAAAAGACAATTAAGTAGCGCATACAAGTTTACACATTTACCCACCCCAAAGAAAAGGAAAAAAAGCATTTCAACCACACATTTTCGCTCGAATAGAATTTGACATTTAACTCGATCCAATCGAATCTGAGAATGTGGGGAGAAATGAACAAAATACGAATCTCAATCGAAATCGAAAGTTGGAATGTCATTTGGCTGAAATCGAATGACTTTCGATTCGATTCGAATCTCATAATTAGGGTGAATATATGTAAATTCGCTTAGGCGCATAACCTTTGTTGCGGATAACACCAAACCAAAAGACTATTAGGAACAAGTCAAACTAAGTAGACTTCTTCAACATTATAATAATTTTATTTAACGATTAACGATCTTTGGTCGTGGCCAGGTTAAGCTAGTGCCGTGGCAAGTCTTCCCGGTGCATAAAACCAATCGTGTCGTGGGAGGGTCGAGATCGAGTTAGCGACATCTGTGTTTTTCAGTGTTTTGGTGAGGAATTGCCAGCTATAGAATTGTGAATGGTATCTTCAGAAATTATAAGAATACCAATGCATAAAAAAAAATAAATTAAAAAAAAGTTTACTTACCGATGTCCATACATACGTATAACATTCAATGTATTTATTTTACTATAGGAATACATCACAGAACATACATCACCTTTTGGTAGATCGAGAAAGCGGTATCGATCGAAGATCCTATATCCATCGGCGCTCATGCAGGAACATCAGCGTGGAATTTTTCAAATGCATTACACCAAATCTAACCATTTCTAACGTTAAAAAGCCACCCAATTTTGTTAGAAAATTCAGTCTAGATGGCAAATATTTAATGTGTTTTTCCAGGGATCAGCAGTCTCTTGAGAACTATAAGTTCTTAGGAACATCAAATGCATCCCAGTTATTGTACAAATGGAAAACCGAATACGTTCCTCCAGACATCGGCAATGGTTTTGCAGAAGAGATTCGCCAGAATATTTTTGGCTGTTTATTTGAGATGAATTGGTCTATTCAATTAACATCGTTCATGCGCCCTTTGTACAGAGAATTCAGCATTTTCACAGAAGAGGGCGAATATGTAATTGTAGCCAGCTATATGCCGATACAAGAGGAGAATATTCCATCTTATTATACCATTGGCTCCATAAATCGTATGCAACTTGAGTATGATCTCAATTGGTATCGGTTTTATATACTAAAGTTAAGTGATGGTACCGTTCAGGATACTATAGAGTACTCCTACGACTATATTAATCTTTCACATAATCATGGAGTATGTTTAAATGGTAATATGATGGCAGTGGTCTCAATATTTCACCAGTGGATAAATATAATACAACTGAATGAAGGACAGTTTATAAAACTTTTTACTATCGGCCGATTTGTTCACGGAACAGATGAATGCTTGTGCAGTAGTGTACCAGAGTACCGCGACGACTGTAGAATTCTTGATATGAGATATGGTGGCTTAAAACAGAAGCTGTTAATCAGTCTGTATAAAAATATTTTAAAATGCACTGTGAAAGCTCAGCGTCGAGCAATGCTTCAACAGTTCTATCGCAGATTCAAGACGGTGAGTTGAAAACATTTTTAATTAATTGCAGGCTTACTTTAACTTTTAAATTATAACTCCAGCTTACTCTTTTATTGGACTTTTAATTACAATTATATAATTTCAATATGTTTACGATTTCTTTGGAGATAAGAAACTATTGGCCTGTTTATACTCTTTCATAGATGTTTTGGAATCACAACGGATCTACATTGATCTAAGTGTGACACGTAGAGGTTTCTCCTGTCCTGCCAACCCACTAACCTAACCTAACATCGACAAGGAGTCCGTACTGTTGCAGAAAAGCCGCTAAAATCTCTGCGTAGACCGAGATCTACTTGACAGCGTTGACTTCCGTAGGTCTTTTGATCCGTAAGCAGCAAAGAAAGCAAAGTTAGAATTTTGTGACTTTTGGCGTGGTGTGGCGCCGCCAGTGTCTACTAAATATTTTGTATGCGTTGTCTTATCCGGAAAATATAGGCGGTATAGACGTTTGACAACTGCTGTCACCATGTCTGGTGACAAGGTATTTAGTTTTTTTTTTTTAAATCGGTGACATTTTGGTAATTGAATGGTTGCTTGCAATGTATGGCATTTCCTTTAAACCTGTAGTGGTACCAACAAATATCGTGCTGTTTTTTGTTGGAAGGTGTTGAGTCTCGATGTCGTGACGGTGTGCGGTTACCTCCGCGGCGGTATGTCTCTGTTCGAATTTGTTAATGCGTCGGCTTAGTGCTTCGACTTTATATTTCAGATATAATGTTGCGATGGTCGATTCTTGATACAGCATATCCGTGTGATATCGTTTCAAGAATTGTATCAGCTACTTTCACGAGTTATCAAGCTCAACAAGTCTAAAACTCACCATATAAATGCTTGTGTTCCCCAAGGCTCCGTTCTGTCTTTATAAATGATCTCTTGTCTGCAATTTCTAATCCAATTCATTCCTTCTGATGACAGCACTCTTAGCTTCTCATATTCGTTCCAGGACTCGCATCCCTGCTCCTCGGCCTCATTAAATTCCGACCTTGACAGCATTTTAAAATGGGGTAGAATATAATGCTTCGAAAACAGGCGAAAAGGCGAAACCCGAATTTACAGCCATTATCCATGAATGGCACTTGCATCACCGAAACCGAAAGACTTTCCATTCTCAGTATGTGCGTTCCGATCATGACAACCTTCGTTGGAATGACTATATACACGAAGTCGCCAAGAATGCAGCGAAATGTCTAGGTTTCCTCAAACGGTGCAAGAAATATTTTACCCCTTCGGATCTGGCTACAAAATATATGGCGTTCATTCGCCCAAAACCTGAGTACAATTCTCATATCTGGTCTGGTGCACCGAAAACCATATTGCACTTACTGGATATGATCCAAAAGCGTGCGTTGAGACACAATCGGAGACACGTATGTATATCTCGAATTCTATTAATTCCACAGTGCTCAAACGAAATTGCCAACTGCATTCCTCGCCTTCAGCAATTTAACCGCAATACTCGCAATGCTATGAAGGCCCATCAGTTTACCATTCAGCCTATCTTCGGGCGTACTATGAAATATAGAGACTCTTGCATAACCCGTACAACAAGAATGTGGAATGTCTTTCCCAGCTCTGTCTTTCCTCCTCAATGCAATTTACAGACATTTAAAACCAACATTTATCCCAATTTCCTTAATGCCCACGCTGTGTAAATCATATCACACTATAAGAGTAGTCATAACCTCTTTAGCGCGTGTTAATTATAAAAAACAAAAAGAGCAAGCTATTTTTGATTTAAAATGCTCAACTTGAAACAGTTTAATACATATTATTATTATATATATTATAGCTGCCCGACATCATATTGTTTTTAATTTGAATTTTCCGTTTACTTTTAGTATCAAGCGATGGAAATCCAGAAAATTCAATTCATAGATGCCGATAATTTATTAATTCGTTATGACAATGGCAAACAAAAAAACCCAACATCCGAAATCCACGAGGTATCCAAATTGTACGCGGTATACAATATTACGAACAACGAGATCATTAACATTTTTCCGGAGAAATCTACTGACTTATTATGGCTTTTGACAAATTTTTTTGACGATTTTCGAAATACTCGGTCTATGTACACTGGTCGTGCGCCGTCTTCCACGAGCAATAATGTACAGTTGCAGCATGCTCAAATGAGGTTTGCATTTTTTAATATTAATATATTGTTCACTTCATATTTTTTTCCTTCCAGATTAATTGAGTCCTATCCCAATGGCGAGATCGAGGCAGCTTACCGATTGTTACCTCAACTTCCCATATCTGTACAAAGTTTTTCAATATCTCCCTACATGGATCTCAATCTTTTCCAGTACGATGATCGTATAATTTCAGCCTTAGAACGTCCGAGATACTCCAGTTGTGAACCAGTTCGTTTTAGTGATCGCGAAACTAATGTGACGAAGTTTCGGCTGTATCCTGGTTTACCAGAACAAGCCGATGTTGAAAACGCTGATCAGATGCGAATTGTTTCTCCGAAAGAACTTGTTGCTTATATATTTCATCCATTCGAACCAATTATAATTAGTGTGAATAAGTTACCAAATCGATACGTTACAAACATTCACATTCGAAATGAAGGTACAGTGGTAGAGCCATAATATATTAGAGGCTGAATTACCAAATCAGTATAAAAGCAATGAATAACAAGCAATTTTAACTTTATAATCAAAATAATTTTTTATTACATAAACTTATGTTAACAATTTATATTTTATTGTTATATTTTAATCTGATTTCTTTAACAAAGATAATATTTTAGATACATTTTGCCTGGTTTCGGGATAAATACCACGTTTACCTCCCTTCAGGTTTGTGGTATGTAGCCCCAATTGAAACTGAACCTAAATAAGGCAACCATAGTGGGTAAGAAAAAGTACAAGCCCTTTTGTATGAGAGCAGGAAAAATTCCGTCCGTCCCTTGTGCCTTGTATGGTTTAAATGAGTTGATCGCCCATTTAACCTTATCCGGAGTGAAAAGTTTGCCGGATCACTCACTTGTGAAAGTGGAGCCGGGGAAGTGAACCTAAAGAAGGGTAATCAACGTTTCCTCCCGGTCGCATGTGATTGTACCATCAGATTTGACTAGCAATCCCATGTAGTTTGTTTTATCTTTCGAAAATGCCCTCTGGAGATGCGCCACCGCAGGGAGCTCTTCGAGTTCCTCACATTAGTTGCGTCAGGACGCTCTTTTAGATTTCCGCAACTCTATGTTTACCTCCTTACCCAATAAGGAGTGATTTGTATTGGTCCCACTTACCCTCAAAAACTGGTGAACATTCATATTCGCAGCCGGATAAATGACAGCGCGATTTCCACGGCTCAATATGCTTACACTAAAGGCAGAGGAGTGGAAACAGCGCTGCATGATGACGACAGAACTATAGAAAAATCACTGAAAGATAAAGAACACTTGCCGCGTTTTCAGACATTGAGGGAGTGTTCAATAATGTCAAAACGTGTGCAGTGAAGAGAGCGCTGCAGAATTCCAACGTTGAAATATCTCTCAATGACGTGATCATGAGCCAGTGTTGTTATATCGTGGGATTTATCCCTTTTTGTGGGAATTTCGATGTCCGAAAAGCCTTCCGTGGGATAAAAGGAAAAAGCACCACAATCATGGGAATTTCAGGAATCTGACAAAAAAATTGTAAAAAAAACTAGAGAAGCTAGACCTATAGGGTGCCTATACGGACTTGTTGCATGAACTAGGTATGTATTTATTTATTTAGTTAATTTTGCGCTAGATTGAAACATTTCCCAGAAAAGGATATTTCACAGTATATGTTACAGCTGAAATGTCAGTTTTTTTATAATGGAGTTTGGCATACCGCTAGTCATTTGGCGGTCAATGGAACGCGGCCATTGTGATTTTCTTTCAATATAATAAAAATGAGTTAAAATTTATTATTATTATTATTATTTTTTTTTTTTTTTGCATTTTAATTCATCGTGGGAATTTCGTGGGAATTTGAGCTCGGTGAAAAGGGAAAAAAGGGAAAAATGACCACGTTTCGAGGGAAAAATGAAGAGAGAGACCTAACAACACTGTCATGAGCCTGCTCAATGAAAGGAATATCAATGCAAGATTAGGTGACATTGACCTACGAGTAACTGTCTCCAGAGGCCCCCTACTTTGGGTTCTCGTCATCAATGAAATACTCATGAAACTCAAACACAGTGGAGTAAAGGCCGTTGCTTATGCGGACGATGTAGTTCTGCTGGCGACAGGAAAATTCCTACCAACTATAAATGAACTGTTGGAAGCTCACTGCTGACACTTAACTTGTGGACAAAACATTGTGGCCTCGGGGGAAGACCAAACTTGTGCTGTTTATTATTTAAAATTCTAACCTGAATTCAACTGTTAGGTTTGGATCTTTCTCTCTAAAGTCATGCAAAATTGCGTGCTGTGGTGATGTAAATCCAGCATAAAGATTGTGGTAGTTTTGTCTGCTCTATTTAATATTTAAAAACTCTTGTTTTTCGTGATATATATTTCATAATTTTGATGAATCCCAAGATCCAACAATTGGCCTACCTTATAAATATATCAAAATGTGTCTATTCATTGACAAACATGGTGCCAATTAATTTTCTCTGTCAATTAATGGCAAAGTGACATTTTGTTTGACAATTCAGTTATTTCCATTTGGTTTCTTTGTCAGTTTTTGACAAACGCTGTTTAAAATGTGTTTATTTATTGACAAACATTATGCCAATCAATTTTCACTGTCAATTAGAGACAAAGTGTCACTTTGTTTGACAATTCAGCTATTTCCACTTTGCTTGTGGTATGTTTGTCAGTTTGTTAACAAGCGCTGTTATGCAATTCATTGTCAAGCTAATTTCCGCTATTTTCACTTGTCAATTGTCCAGCTGGCATAAAAATACCTCAATTGTCAATTTCAAATTGACAAGTGGAAACCCAGCATTAAGGTGGGTTTCCACATGTCGTTTGATTGACAAAGTGACAGCTCTCGCGTTTATGTCATTGAACGACACAACCGTGAGTTCATTTCCACTTATGTCAATTATTGGCAAAAAATCGTTTGTCAATTGATTTACCGATTTATGAACTCGATGCCAATTAATTTTCACTCTCAATTATAGACAAAGTGACATTTGGTTTGACAATTCCGCTATTTCCACTTCAATCAAATTTAAAATCAAACGCTGTTTGTCAATTCATTGACACCAATTTTTCGCTATTTCCACTTGCCAATTTTTGAATAGGGTAGTTCGCGACAACGTCAGTCAGTCAAATGAGAAAAAAAAAAAGTGACAGCTAAAAAAACTTGTAGGAAAACAAACGAAATTTTATATGGCGGGAGATAGTGTTTAAATTAATTTTGGATTTTTTGAAACAATCTCTACAAATTTATTTATTGAACTTTTGTAAACACTTTTAAGAAACTCTAAATTTCAAGACTGCAATGTTTTCAATTTGTGTTTGGCACTTTATTATAAACTTTTCACAAATAAAATGAGCAAAACCTATCTCCCGCCATGTAAAATTTCGTTTGCTTTCCTACAAGTTTTTTTGACATTTCAGTGAAAGAGAAAGCACACTCCTGAAAGGGATAGCTTCGCGAAATACCCTATTGGCATAAAAATACGTCAATTGTCAATTTCAAATCGACAAGTAGAAACCTAGCATTACAAATTACGATTACAAGTGCTGTAAATAATATTTGAGATCGTTCAGTTGCAAATTGCCCAAGCGCTTGTAATTTGTGTTGTTCTTTGAGTTTTTCTGAACGATAGCCCTTATATCAAATTCAATAATGCATTCCTAATCCTAACATTTCTAAATAGTATCATTATTAGTGCATTACTTAGCGTAAATATTAATGGATAAGGTCGCATATGTTCAAATTTTTAATTGCCAGTACAAAGTTTGCTTCATGTTAATTATACTTTTGTTATAAGATACTACAAGGATATACAAGATATCAGTACTTACTTCGATGGATTAGGGTAAGAAATAACAAAGAAGCGAAATGTCATTTGTTTTATAGTTGTGATTGTCCGCATTTCTAGCTGCAATCTACTACGCGTAGTGGACAATACCCATTATGCGTTATGGATAATTAGTTTGGTTTAGGTACAATCGTCAGTTAGTGCAGTTATAGTTTAACTTTATGGCCACTATGCATAGTGGTGTATGTACGTACATATTTTGTGAGAATACGAATTTCTAAACATGTTGATTACTTAGAAGGTGTTAAATCTTGAATCATTGGCGGGAAACGTCTTCCGAAACAAAGTGGATATTCGCCCGCCGCTGTGTCTCTAACTGCTGTTCGGACAGCGACGTCATGTACGTAACGAAATAATATTTTCACCAAAAATGGTATTTTAAGATTTCTAAGTTGGATCCACTTTATCCTAATCATTAGGACGATGTTCGAAAATGATATACCTACTGGAATTTAAATTCTGCCTTGAGCAATGCAAGCCACCCATCGCAAATGACTATGTACCTACAGTGAGCGTCAGAAATCAGTCAACACCCTTGCTTTTTTCATTTGACTGGAGTTTAGAAACAATGATTTTAAACGTATATAAGGCATTTTATGCTGTCGAAATATGTTTGGTTATTGTTATTTTGTTATCAAACTTTTTACAGATGTTTGGGTTTTTAAAGATCTTTCAAGACATTAAAGGACCATTCACATGGGAGCGAACGAACGAATTGATGAAATGCGAAAAAAACACTTTTTATGCATTTATAATCAGAAAATTGCACATTTTATTATTCCAAGATATCGAGAAAAGTGCTAAAAATGGCATTTCGATTTCGTATGCATCGTAGAAAAGTCAATACTGAAGCGATTGAAATGATATTGGATGCATTGGAAAGAACAGAATATGTCCTTTGAAAGCTTCGAAGCTTTTTTTTAAAGCGACATCTCGTTTTTCTTTTATTGAAAGAATTCTGAGTTGTGTTTGCGAAAATTAGCATAAAACCGATTTTCTGTTTAGCAACGAATGATATGACAGAGTTCGAAAAAGTCTGAGATAACTAGATTAATTAAAAGGTAATATGCAAAACACAAATCAGTTTGAAATAAATCTTAAAATTTCATCCTGGTTTTAAAAAAACAAGTGTTTTAAACAAAAATTTTTTTGAAATAATGAACAACGTTTTTCCTGTATATATTGATTTATATTTGATGCAATTTTTACTCAAAATAACAAAGTATCATACCAGCTATCGGAAGCAAAAAAAAATTATGTTTTTACATGTATTTTGTTGCAAAATACTGAGTTTAAATTTGATGTATTATGTATTTCAAGAAAAATAACCTGTATGTATCACATTCTCAGAAGAAAAGTTCCAAGTTTCTCATTTAGATGGCGTTATTTCTGTCGTCTGTCGATAAGAGTCCAGACTCTCAACATTCAATGAAGAAAAATAATTCCGGGTTTTCATGTAAAAGTAAAAGTGAGCAAGCTATAGATTCCCAAAAAAATACGCCTTGTATGTATATCACTATAGCCGTGGCATAATATATAAATATGTGTGTTGATAATATTTCTGCACTAACGTATATCACTTAAATTAACAAAAAGACAAGAACTTATTTTATTGTTTTATATTTTTAGCAACAATTCGAGAAAATGCATCAAGCTGCAGAGAAGAATTCTAAGAGTACACTTATGTACTTCCAAGAACATGGTAGCACTCGAAGGAAAACAAATTGCGTTTACGACATTGGTGGTAAGTGAACAAATTAGAGGTATCGTGAATAAATTCCGATGGAAATGTTTCCCTTGTCAGCAATGTAAATCAAATTGCTGAATGGGAAACATTCCGGGGGAAATATTATTCGCGATAGAGGTGAATATATTAAACTTACAATCGCGCCTTTGCGCTTGCATACTCGCATTCTTTAACCTTAGAATCCCGTTTCATCGGCGCACTTCAACCGTACATTGTACATATTACAGTGATTTGCGATGTAGAACTTACAAGCGCCATCCTTTCAGAAAGCCGATGACTTGAAAAGCAATTGGAGTAGGTAACAAAATTAAAGTAAACTATAGATGGAATTTAAAATTTATATCGAGCTCGTGAATTTAATTGGTATCGCCTTTTGGTTACGCGCGTCCATCATGGAGTCTTTGTTGCTTGTCCACATTCATTTATTTTGGGTCGCTGTAGTACGCTGGGGGCTTATTCCCAAATGCGCGGCGGATCGCTTTTCATGGCGGATTGGTATT
This sequence comes from Cheilosia scutellata, assembly GCA_955612985.1. Classification (NCBI taxonomy): domain Eukaryota; kingdom Metazoa; phylum Arthropoda; class Insecta; order Diptera; family Syrphidae; genus Cheilosia; species Cheilosia scutellata. The sequence continues at coordinate 9,765,758 of OY015315.1, read as the reverse complement.
TTTGTATTTCCAAAAGCGATTCGATCCATTCGTCACAAGAATTTTTATCCACAATAAATCCGCCAGCAATCCGTCACCTAAATAGCTATCGCTTTTGAATGGATCGAATCGCTTTTTGGAAATACAAAAATACCAATCCGCCATGAAAAGCGCATTTGGGAATAAGCCCCCTGGTGAATCGCACTTGCGCACATTTTCAATATTGTTTCAGGCTCTGAATAAACAAACGTGTACAATAATTCTTTAGCGGCGTACCTACCTTTGTTTTTTTGTTTTTATTTTTAGCAAAAATTCCATCACGATTAGTGCTGTACTTTTTATCATGGTCCGGATTCCTTGTCTCATTTATGATGAGAAATGACATAAATTTTGCCCTTGTAGCGATGGTGCGTTCCAACGAAACTACTACATCTACTTTGCAACAAAATCTACAAGCAGATAACACAAAAACACATGTATTACAAAATAATTCAACGAATTTAGCCAACGATTTCAGCGTTAGCTATACAACACCCTATTATTTTGGGGAGAGTACAACGACGGCCTTAAATTCGACGATCATAAGCAGCAATAGTAGCGCCTGGGACTTAAATATCACTGAAAGTAAAAACAATGGTTATAAGGTAAATAAATTCAGTTAGGTTGTGTATTGAAATTCAAATTAATTTGGTTGCACGATTGGGTCAGTATTAAGTTCTCCTTCTATTCGATATATTATTTATTTATAAGTTATTACAAAAAACTAATTAATAATCAAACACAGTCGACTTTGACTGCCAGCTTTAACTAAAATGTACAGCATTATTGAAACGGTACCAATAAATTAATTAACCTCCATATTTACTATTGCAACGACTTTATTAGGATCTACTACATTTTCTGTCAATTTTCACATTTTCGAATCAAAATTCCATAATTTGTTATCGCTGAAAACAAGGTAACTAATAAGAGTTGTTATTCTTAAAAATTTAGGCTGTGCACAATATTGGTGAACATTTTAGAAAAATATTTCTTATAAGTAAAATGGCATCCTAAACACAAAAATTATTTTGCGAAGAAACCATTACATATTAACAAATAAAATTCCTTAAGGACGACTAAACGGAAGGTATTGTCGAGGTATTATTATTACAGACAAACAACAATTCCTCTTTAATTTCGACTTTTCAACATGATATTCTTTATTTTAAGACTGTAAAATATTAAATACTAGCGAACGCACACTTCGTAGTGCCAAATCGAAAAATAAAAAAAAAAACATTTTCAAATTCTTTTAAATCAGTGACAAAAAGTTTTTATAATAATGCTCTGTACACTAAATTTTTTTTGTTTTTCCAGGAATCGTATTGCGTAGATAGTATTCTTGTCTATCAGGACAATGCATATCAATGTTACAAATTTAAAAACTTTGGCTCCCATGACTGTCGAAGTGAACACTCCCAGGTCAACACCTAAGATTGTCCAAAAATTGTAACTCAATCGATTCGGTGGTTTTCGAAATATAAGATTTTTAATATTTTGTTATATGGGCGGTGCCACGCCCCTTTGTCCAATGTTGACCAAACTTCACAGGAATACTCCTGGGCCAATACCTAAGATTGTATGTAAATTTTAACTCAATCGATTCGGTGGTTTTCAAAATATAAGATTTTTAATGGTTTTTTTGTAAGAGCGCTGTCACGCCCTATAACTCATTAACCAATTCACCTACAAAGACTATATACACTTAAAAAAAATGGTATTAACGTCACTTTTCATGGGAAATTTCCAGAATCAAATTCGGTTCACGCATTACAGAAATTACATTATCGACAAACACAATACAACTTATTTTAATATAATATAGAAGATGAAGATAATAACTAGTAGAAATAAACAAATAACGATAATCGGCCCTAGCGAGGTATCCGACGGAACGGAAAATTCTCCCCAACGCATACTCCGTCGGAGACTCAAATTGCATTCGAGGTATCCGCTTTCGGAAAGAATAATTAAAATGCGACAACGCATTGATTTGACATGATGTTGTTTCGTGGTACATCGGGGTTTTCCTATATAGTTCTTGTTTTTTCGTTGGTTTTTGCCCTGGAAACACAAATTTAAGCAACAAATACAACCAATCACTTTGCTAAAATTTGTTTCTTTATTGCTTTCATTTAACACTTCACTGCAAATCGTAAACAAATTCCGCAACCAATTCCTCTCGGAGCATATCGGAAGAAAATTCGTATGAAGCTGTCAAAAATATCAGTAAAAACGCACTTCATCGCACTGAAACGCAAAACGCCTGTGCGCGTTAAATATTTGTCGGAACGAAGTTCCGAAAAGCTGTTCCGACGTATTTTCCGTTCCGACGGATACCTCGCTATGGCCGATTAATTTGCCGTAGCAAATTAAATTAAATTGAATTAAAATTCATATAGATACATTTGTATCAAAATTTCAACCATCTCTAATTTTCATTTTGCAAGGACTCAATTATTTGGAAATTAATAATTAAGTATATAATAATAAATAATAAATAATTCTAACAATTAAGACGCCAAATAAATTTAACTGGAAATAACCCTATTCTTTTTAATTGCACAGGCAGGCCCAATGCTTCATAGTCAATATGATTGGGATTCAACAACAAAGGGTGCGATCTTGGGCTCGTTTTATTGGTGCTATGTTCTTTCCCAGGTATGTCGCTTTTAATTTATAGTGTTCAAAATGACTGTAACCACACAATGTTTATATTTTAATAGGTGGCGGGTGGTATAGCTACACAGTATTTCGGCACGAAGAAGGTTTTCGGCTGGTCTCAATTTGCCACTGGCTGTTGCAGTTTTTTTATTCCCTATGCCGCTGATCTTCATTACATTGCAGTTGTAATCTTGCGCTCAATACAAGGTTTTGCTTCTGGATTGACATGGCCAGCAATGTACGCACTAGTCGGATTTTGGATTCCACTTGCGGAACGCAGTCGGTTTATGTCTAGTTTTCAAGGATTTAGCATAGGTATTGGCCTAACTTATCCATTGTGTGGGTTTTTAATAGACCACTTTGGATGGCCGTATGTCTTTTATACTACTGGAAGCTTAGCAATGATATGGTGTATCATATGGTATTTATTAGCCTTCAACAGTCCAAAAGAACATCCCAGAATCTCCCCATCAGAACTGGAATATATAGAGCTAAACGTTAGTCTTGAAATGAAAGAGTCTCAGGGAATGAAAGTCCCCTGGAAGAAAATATTTACATCGCTTCCCGTTTGGGCTATTGGAATTACAACGTTTGGTCGGATTTGGGTTCACTATCAGTTTATATTGTCGGGACCTATATTTATGAACCAAATACTGCGTTTCAGCTATCAATCGAACGGACTTCTTTCTGGCACTCCATTTCTATGCTCATATATATCTTCAGTGTTTTTTTGTTATGCAGCAGATAAGCTAGTTTCTAAGCACATAATGACTTTAACAAATGTGCGCAAAATGTTTACAGCCGCTTCGCAAATCATTCCAGGAGTCCTCTTATTATTTATTGGCTATATTGAAAATATTGTACTAGTATTGGTTGTGTGGTTTGTAGCAGTAACTTTTGTTACTGCTTCATATGCTGGTGCTATGGCTAGTATTGTTGACATAGCTCCAAATCTCGCTGGGCCTGTGCTGGCTTTTGCGCAAACTATTCATATGTCAGCGTCCTTTTTGTCACCTGTCATAACTGGACTTATTGTCGTAAATGAGGTACACAAAATCATACAATATAAAAAAATATTTTTATTCAAATTTATGCAATTTCTTATATTCCAGAAATCAATAGATGAATGGCGACAGGTATTCGGTGTCTCTTGTATGATATCAATTTGTACTTATTCTATGTTTCAAATGTACGGCACTGCCGATGTACAAACTTGGAACCGCGTTCAAAAGAATGATGGTGTATCAGAAGAAGAATGTGATATATTACGAAAAGCCGATAGAAGTTCCAAAGACAGTGAATAGCATCAATACTTATTAAAATAATTCTTACAAATTATTATGGTTAATTAATTGTATGGATTTATATTTTCATTATATATGCATATATACAAATTAAAGTTGTATTTTTTTGGCAAAAAAGGTAATAAACTGTTTTATATACATTGTAAGATTGTTTTTTTTTTGTCTCTACGAATATAGGTGGAGTGTTAATTTTTGTCAAATAATCACGTCTATCGTGGAATCCGTCGGAATTGAGTTCCAATTCACTTACTCGATTGGATTTCACTTTCTACTGCTATCGTGGAATCCGCCGCAAACGTCTGCTTATCGACATGTTTTTGGAAAAGGTAATTTGACTGTCAAACGGCTGTCTTTTATTTGTCAATACAAATTTGTGAAGCGGTATTCGTCCGAGGCAATTGAAAAAGTTTCTTTTATTAACCGACACTACAAAGCGAACTCGGACATACGTCTATCGTGGCCGTGCACCGATATTGAACTTAACAATCTCGAATACACTACTCATATGCCCGAGCTGCCAATGGCAGTCCTACAGTGCTACCAAGTACTTAAGAAAGGGATATGTTCTACTGAACTCTAGGAGGCGTATCATACTTTCGCTTACACTTTTAAAGGTGATTTAATTAAAAAATAAAGTGTTTAATATAATAATGGATATGACAGTTCTATTTTTGGAAGCAGAGGAGAAGCAACAAGATGAGCGGTGTTCCCAGAGAAGAATGCTGGGGGGTTATTCCCAAATGCGGGGCGGATCGTATTGAAAGCGATACCTTTATTTCGACTGTCTTCGCTTTTGGTTATTCTCAAATGCGAACGAGGGCGAGAATGATATTTCCAGTGCTTTCCAGTTTTTCCATTCTGAGTTGCAATTTTCTATAAATTTTTCAAACACTTTGACAGCTTTTTCCCGCCACAGGAATTTAGTTTATTTTTTATCCGCAAACAATCCGTCACCTATACAGCTATCGCTTTTGATTCGATCAAATCGCTTCTGGAAATACAAAAATACAAATCCGCCATGAAAAGCGATCCGCCGCGCATTTGGGAATAAGCCCCCAGCTATCGCTTTTGATTCGATCAAATCGCTTTTGGAAATACAAAAATGCAAATCCGCAATGAAAAGCGATCCGCCGCGCATTTGGGAATAAGCCCCCTGGGCTTACATTACCACGCCACGTAAATTTGCATGACTTCAGAGAGAGAGAGAGAGAGATCCGTTTTTTGTCTTTAGTCGATTTCCTTTGGGCTTTTACCGTTTTGCTCTCAGATCTCAGATTTTTCCTGGCCCAATGGAACATGAAATGAGATTAAATTTTTTTTGCATTTGTGTTGGTGTGTTATTTGACAGTCAGCTACTTTTTTTTGTAATTCCGTTTACAAAATCACCCCTATTGTCGTCGTCGTCTGTCGCAAACGACTGGCGACGTTTGTCGTGTCGAGTCGTTTGGAATTTGGTATTGCGTAACTGAAACGACTCGACTCTCTGAACTTTCACATCCCACATACATTCCACAAACTATGACACATGGGATTTGACATTTCTGTCGACGAATTTATATTTGGTCTGGACCCCAATTCTCAAATTCCGCATAACGCAACTCGTATACGAGCAAATCCGCCTGAAATTTTCGCATACGAACAAAATTGGTATTCTCAAAGTTTTTTCCACCTCTGCGAAAATTGTATTCACCTCTCGCATGAGGTAGAATTTTACGTCGAAATGTACCTACTTTTTGTGCAAAGAATGACACGAAAAAAAAAATTCAATTCAAATTGGGTAAGAAATATTGTGGATGTGGGTTTTGATATGCGATTAACAAAAACGAAAAAAAAAAAACATTTTCCGATTGTGTGTGATTGGTTCTAATTTCAGTAAATAATTAATTGTGTTTTTACAATGGCTACATTGGGCGAAATGAGATTAGCATTTGTTCAGTTGGCAATGGAGCAGTTGGAGCAACTTCAAATAGACCGAGATATCCGAGAACCCAAAGACTATTTTGAACTTTTCGACACAAAATTTATGAAATTATTTCGATTAAACAAGCGCTTGGCACAGGAATTCATCGATTTCTTGGCTACTCATATATGATTGACCAATTTAGATCAAACGCTTTATGTAACTGCTGAAGAACCTTCTTCTTTTGTTTTCCTTCCATTTTAATTATTTCTGCTTCTTCACAATAAATTATTTCACACAGAAATTTAAAAATCAAATTGTCAAACTCACAATTCCGTATGCGAGAAGCAAATCCGCCTAGAAAAAGCAGACGAGTAACATTCGAAGAGAAATTCTCGTATGCGGAATTTGAGAATTGCAAATTTCAGTCTTTCGCATGAAATTGGATATTTTGACAGAATATCGTCGAGGTATACCAGCTAATCCTAAAAAGTGTTGAGGGAAAAAAGTTAAATTTACTCCTAAAAATATAATAATAAATTGACTTTTTAGTCATTTATTATTTAATGTTAATCCAGTAAATAAAGGATATCAATGAATGAATCCAGCTATAATAGCAAATACAGCTCCTATAGAAAGAACATAATGAAAATGAGCAACAACATAATAAGTATCATGTAAAATAATATCAATAGAAGAATTAGCTAATACTACTCCTGTTAGACCTCCAATGCGAGAATTTTTGAGAATTGACCCCCTGGTGTTTTGTTTGTGACTTGGTTAATTATTTAATAAAACAAATCAAAAATGAATAGTGTGACATGTTTTTTTGAAAGCAGTGATGAAGAAGAAAACCAGAAAAAAGTGCTGGTAAAGTTAAGGAAGGAAATTCGAACCAAATCCAATCCTTTGGATTTGCCCGACATTAAGTGGGTGATAGAAATAATTTAAATTGCATACATTGTGTTAATAACAATTATTTTCAGATTTTAAATGTATTTTAAACTATCGAAGTCGAAGGTGGTCCAAGACAATTCAGAGAAAAGGCTATGTCGTCCCATTGCCGATTAACCTCACTTTTGTTAGGCCTTCGTGAATGATTTTGCCAAAGGAATATTTTTCTGCATTTCGTTCACTAAATGTAGAAATTGCCTTTTATTTGTTATCTCCATTCTGCAAAATAACTATAATTGTCTTTTTGTTAACTAAAAATTAAGTACACATACTTTTTTTTAACACATTTATCACACAGTCGTCCGCAAAATAGTCGACGATAGAAATGTATCATTTCCACGACAAACGTCGTCACAAAAACGCCTCACGCAATACCGACGATCGTCGTCGAAAAATACAATCCATATTTTTTGACATTTCAGACGCCATTTGTCGATCGTCGCCGCGACAAGTCGTTTATTTTCAGTCGCCAATACCAAACAGTCGTGTCGCTTTTTTTTAGAGTCGTAAACGACGACGACAATAGGGGTGAATGTCTCTTGTTTTGGTATTGATGAAAGTATGTGCGAATCTCTCGCTCGAATCGAAAGTGGTTTTTTTCTTGGCCAATGGAAATCGACATTAAATCGTTTTCCAAGTATTCCACAAAGTAATCAATTTACAAGTTTAAGGGAAGGGATTTTCCGTGTAATTTACCCACATTTCACAACCAAACTAAAAATCGACCTGTCTCGACTGAAATGACTTCAAATGGGAAGGCATGTATTGTATACATACCTGTAGGTACATTTAATGCACCAGAGAATTCTTCCACAAAAATCTCCGCGCATTTGGGAATAACCCCCCCAGGCTTCAGAACTATGTATCATATAACGAGAAGCATCCCATAATACTTAAGTATTAAGTCACATCGATTATCTGAACTGATTGCACCGTATACCTATATAAACTCCATTTGCATGCGGGTGTAACCCAAATGTTTGCGTTGATTAATTAATTAACTTTACATACTCGGTTGTCGAAAAATAGTGCATGACTGTGTTCACTGCTTTCGGCAACGCCAATCCTCGTCCATGGATTTGGTAGAATTTTTATTCGTTTCGAAAGTGGTACATAGTGCTAATTCAAATTCGATTCGAAAAAAAAATTTCTAATAATTCACCCTTATTCTACGTGGCGTTTATTATTAAACGACAGCTGGCGTTTTTTGAGTCGAGTCGCTTTAGTGTCGTTTTATGTCGTTTTCCATTGGTTTCACTCGAGGATTCACTCATTATGAAATCCAATGGAACAAGAAAACTGCTTCTGGGCGACTACACTCACGTATTGGTGAAACGTCAAAAATTACTGTATGGCTGCTGCCAACTGGATTGTATAAAATACATAAAATGCACTTGTGTAAGTGCTCCTCGAGTGGATTCTGACTTGAAATCGAGAAGCGAAATTCTCTCCTCAGAATCAACAGAAGAGTATTTTTTGCGCCAATGGAACGGTTTCAGAAGTGATTTTCTTGATTCCGGACGCTTCTTTTTGCCCAATGGAAAACGACATTAGTATCGGTATTCTATTCCCTGAACGCCACCACCCTCATTTACTTTACATTCCACATGAGTTCCACACCAACAACTGAGTGATAATTGACAGGTAGGTGGGTATTTATGTTTTGTGTTTTATTTGAAATGAACATAAATACCTACAAAAATCAAAAGTATTTCGAATTGTGGTAACATATACTAAAAAACATGAATTGCAATGTTCCAAAGCGACGAAGAAGATGAGTCTGCAAAAGAGAGCTGAAACATATACCTAAGAAGAAGAATCAGGTCAAAATCCGATTTTAAAATTCAAAATTATTTTAAAACTGGCTCCGAAATTGCGTTTTCTTGGGGAAGGTGGCTACCAAAAGAGTGTAGAGAATGTTTTCCTTAATAAAATCCTAACAGAAAATACTTACCGTTATCGAAGAAAATAATTATGCGCACAATGGATAAACATGCATTACCTACACGGAAGAAGAAGGGAATTGTGCATAAATTATGTTTTACCAAAAGGCTGGAATTTCATTTGATCGGGGTTGTTATTTTCACCCTTAATCATAAGAGAATTATGAAATCACTGCAAAAATATAAACAATTACCAAAACTCACATGAAAAACATGTTTTTTTCTTAAATTGGCCTCCTAGTCGTTTAAGAATTTGTAATCGACAATAATCGGCGTTTTAGTAGTCGTTTTGTGCAACTAAAACGACAGTCAGAATGCGAAAAACTGTGTTGACGTTTGTAGAACTTATGTTCCACACTACTTAAACGCCATATGTCGTTAAACGACATAAAACGCCTAGAAAAACGCCACATGTAATACCGATTTCAAAAAACGCCATTTGTCGTTTAATATAAACGACACGTAGAATAAGGGTGATTTTAACTTTCGAGTCGAAATACAGGGGCCAGATTATGTAAGACGAAAACGATCGAACGTTTTCGTTTCGACAATAGCACTCTCTGTCTACTGCCACAGTTATGATAGAGACAGGTTTAGTGAAAACGAAAGCGGTTTTCGTTTCGTTTTTTACAGAATCCCATCCCAGAGTAGGGCCCCAGGTGAAATGTTTTTTTCCGGGAATAATTCCCCCCGGCGGACACGACAGGGGTGTACAAATCTGCTGCGTAATCGGCGGGTCGTCTGTGTTAGGTAATGAGGATTGAAAACCGACACGACTCAAGAAACGACAAAAGTCGTTTTCGACGAACAACAACAGTGATTAGTTGTCTTCTTATAGACAGATGGTTGTCCTTTGACAGACAACTGGTTGTAATCGATAATACCAATTGGAGGATAACAACCCTAGTCTGGTTGTAGTTGTCTTCCACAATAGGGGCATAAGATGGCATGCCGTACTATATTCTCCAAAATGATTTGCATTATGAACTGTTAAACGAAACATCTTTTTTTAGGTTTCTAGCGACAAAATTTAATGTAGTTCCGTTTCGCTCTTTAGGTACATAATCCAAATCCACTTTTTTAACTTGATATAAAAAAAAGAAAAAAAAACAACAACAAATATTTAACTTTATTTTAGCAATTCAAAGAATATATTCATTCTTCTGTTCATGTTGATCTGGACTTAAAATTATTACAGAGACTGAATAAAAAATTATTGAAGTATTTACTGGACAAACGTTTATCAAATTTAATATTGCTCATTCTATGCATACATTCCCCTTACACTACATTACTCGTGAAGATTTACTTAAATGAAATTTGAATAATGAAATAAACCAGAATGATAACAAAATTAAACTAAGAAACAATTAGGTTGTAACCTTAAATATGCATTTAAATAGTAATGGAATAAAAAAACCAACATTGTCTACGTCAATCTTTACATATTATAAAAGTTATTATATAAAGGAGGCAAGTAAGTAGATGTGTAGATGAGAAGGTTCAATATGCATTTTATTTAGAGCTTAATTTGTGCTACTTGTGTTTATGCTTTCTGTTAAATAGTAGGTATATTCTGACCACTAAAGAGAGGTTCGAATGAAGATAAGTTTAAAAATAGTATTTGCTTGAGAATTTATATCCATATATCTTACGCACTCTTAAATACATACATATATGCATACAAAAAATCGGTTTCAATGAGAATTAGATTTTTGTTCTGTTGGATACGATTTTTTTAAGAAAACTCAGTCTTCAACAATAGAACGTACATAATTTTTTATGTACTCGAAATCGGTTTCCCTACCTGTCGGCCTAGATTGATTTTGTTGTCGCCATGCAGGATTATTAGCATTTCCTCCAGAAGAACTACCTGAACCAGCTCCACCCACATTATTTCCTGAGTTTTGAGCATTATTGGTTCCAATACCAGCTGATACAGTACTGCCAACACCAGAGTTATTGCAATTATTATTATTACCTGGCCCATTTGGACCACCACTGTTGCCACTACCTCCACTACTTGTTACATTAGAGGAAACACCATTACCTCCCCCAACAATTCCTGGGTTAACACTTCCACTACTCCCACTGGCAGAACCACCTACTGGACCACTTGGTTGGCCAACTGATGGTGGCAAATGTTGAAGAATACTTTGAACTTCTGTTTCATTTGGGGATTCGGCGCATATTGTTGTATTGCCAAGAACACAGTTATTTAATGTCATTTGTGCTTTGTTAGCTTCTTCTCTAGTCGCATATTTACATAAGGCAATTCCTTGATTCAAATACAAATGAAAATTTATAAGTGGACCATGCTGCATACATAAGGTACGTAATGTCGAACCATCAATCTGCGCAGAAATAAAACGATGGGAATTTAACTTCAAATTAAAGTGGAAAAGACAATTGCTTACCTGGGTTGTAAGATTTTTTAGAAGCAGCCAATTTGAGTTCCAACTGGAATTTGTAGTAGACCAATTCGCATTTGCATTTGGAACACGGCCAGTCAGACCGCTTGCCATCCAACCATTTGAGGCACCAGTCACTACGGATGGATTTGTTACAGAGGCAGCAGATACATTTACACCGCTTCCACTAGACTTATTTGTTCCTAATCCTGGCGGTGGGCCTCGCGATGTTTTGTTTATTGGCGCAGCCCATAGTTCCGATGATGTGTTGCATTGTTGTGATACATTATCTGACCAACTATAAATAAAAAATTTACAACAGCCGTAGACATTGCGTTGTACAACTACAAATATGTACTAACCTGGGAAAATTCTGATTACTAGTTGAAGGATTAAAACTCCAAGTTGATGATGATAAACTTAATGATGGTAAATCAGTCGGGGAATTTTTGCTTGTGTTGGCAAAAATATCAGCTTCTTTTGGCGTCGGATTAATAGACAATGGAGATCTAGCTACACTACCTGGAGTTATGCTTGGGTCGTCCTCTATACTTTTTATTTGCGAGCCCTAAAATAATACGTACATAGAATTCACTATTATACATTATACAATATAATTATAGCTTTAACGCCGAGCAAAACGACGTTAGAAAATTTAAAGGATTGGGTAGAAATTCTATAACAACATTATCCGAATAAGCGATCACCGTGCATCCTTCCGCTTTCACGATTACTATTTTCAGTATATATATATAGCATTCGCACATTTTGTTAACAATAACGAAAATCAGTTTCACATAATAGCAGATAGGATTAGCAATTAAGGAAATAGGTTTAACAATTTCCCAAATGAGTTTGACAAAAACGCAGATGAATTCGCCGCGGCGTCAACTATTTCACAGGTACATGTGTACCTGAGCGTGAAAACACCAATGATGTTTTGATTCGTATTTGGAGCTTAAACATATTTTTTCCAAATATCTATAAAGTATTTTATGATGTCGAAATGAAATACGTTTTGTTATTGTTATTTCGTTATCAAACTTTTTACAGATTTATGGGGTTTAAGAACTTTTACAAGACCCTAAAGAAGACTTAAAAGAGCATTGGTGTTTACTCACTTTTGACGCTCACTGTAGATATCGTCTGCGATTCTCCGATGAACTCGCCGGTGAACGAAATGCAAATGTCATGGCGCAAAGGCAAAGACCGATTCGAAGTTGTGTTAAAACGAACTCTGGGAAATTTGCTTTGTGCAACCTCTAGTCTATTATAGTATCGAAGGAGTTAAAAAAAAGAGGGTACAGGAACAGTGCGGGCTGGATTATAGTCAATGGAAGTCAAGCTTGCTGAAGACCCATACTGCTGATGCCTTTGACCACCCTGCGGCGCTTTTCACAGCAATATTTTTTTTATAAAATATCAATTTGATAAAATCATAATAAACGAAAATGTGTTCAAATAGTTTTATTTTATCCAAATTTAAATCGCTACATTCTAATATGAGGTAAATCATTCGGAGAATTTTATTTCCGGAAACGAACGAATTTGACAAAGTGTACTAATTTGTAAACGTTAAAATATTTAAACTTTAATTTAAAATAGTCTGAAAACTATTGAAATGAGTGATAATTCAAATATATGACATTCGAGATTTTGTAGGGTGTATTAAAAAATAGTTTGCAACGTAGAGAACTAATGGAGTTAAAACTGAATATAAAATGAAATCAGCATGGATTGTATTTCGGACTGGGCATAAAATTGTAGGTCCCTTCCATTCGTCCCAAAAATAGAAACTCACACAAATGAATGGTTGCGAGAAGCTTGATTTTTTTTTGTAAGAAACCGTACATGTACTTTTCTTAAAATTGGTGTATTCCTCTCCAGATTTGTGAGTTTTGACTCACTTTCTATGCTAAAAGTGCCCGAATAAACATCACCTTTGACGCCATTGAAATGCTTGCTACCATTCACAGGAAGGTATATTCACTTTGCTGTTTGGTATTACATTTGTAACGTCAAGAAGGAGTCACAGGAAATCATATAAAATATATAGGTAGATATTCTGAATCAGTATCAAATTCTGAATCGATTTTGCCAAATCCGTCTGTCTGTTGAAAACACGGTGGATGGTATTTAAAATGGCCTATATCGGTCGAGTAGTTCTGGTACCCCCCATACAAAACCAATATTAGGTCCATGTGTGGTGTAGGTACTTACTCACAATGCCTAACATTTTGCATGATTTGTATTCATTGTAGGCTATTTAAGCATCGCATCGGCTAGGCGGATGATAACAATTTTTATGTGTTCGCCGAATTTACTTCACAATATCTGAATGGAATCCACAGAAGCATTGCCTCATTAACCGCTCTCATTTTCGAATTCAGCTGTTTTGTGTCAAACATTGGTCATGCTCAAAGATACCTAATTTTACGAATTTCCAAATTCGTAGCAGATTTTCCACTATGAATCTACTACGAATGGATTCCATGATGTATTTTGCAGGGTTCGTAGCTTTTTTTCGATTACGATGGAATTTGTGATAGGGCTCTTCGGCTAATTTCTAACATTTGTGAAAGAGTTGGAAAGATAAGTTCACCAACTCCGATCTGAAAAAAGGGATTTATCGAATTTCACGCTATATATTAATTGAAATTAAATGTTTTATTTGCTCTTTGACTTTATAGAAAAAACGTAGACAGCTGTAAAATTCTTTTTCCGCCACGATAGTGTCAGACAAATTATCCAAAGATAGTTATGTAGCCCAACTGACCGAGGAAAAAAATGAGAAAAGAATAGTTTTCCATTCACTTAAATTAATTTTCTTGGTTTCTTGCCATTTGTACTTAATTTCCTTAGGTGCAGAACATTCATAGAAAGAGCTTTGTAACGAAATTTCATTTAAATAAGCAAATAAACAATAAAAATTAATGAGTGCAATATCGAAGTTACAGTCAGTTTTAAGAGTTCGAAGTTTTGTATTACTTACCTTCCATGGCTTTCCGGGTTCAAACTCTGGAACTAAATCAGTAAAAGCAGTTGCAGTTGAAGGCTGAGCAACTGGCCAGTCTTTATTCTCATTATCGTTTGTGGAATCAGGCCATCCATCACCGATATTTCGCCCCGTGGACCAGGTTCTGTAAATAAATATAATATATATTATATTCCAGTAGATCGAAATAATTATTTTATTAGATAGACAAATTTTGTATTTGTACACCATTGCTTTTATATGCCATATCTTGAACTGAGTGACAAACCCAAAAAATGTAAGAAAGAGTGATGAACAATAAATATATAGATGTAGAAACAGGCGGTCGTACAAATTTAAATCATGTCGCATCAGATCTTATTTATAAAAAACAACTAATTTCAAATGAGGGTTTTCCAAACAAATAAACAAACTTGAAACAATAGAAATTCTTTCACTTGGATTTTAGTCTCAGCACGTACAACACCTTCAGCATAAAACATAATTCGATTGGTATCGTATGACAAACTATATAATAAATTTGTTCCATTATATGAATATTTGCTTGTTGTCTATGCTTTCCTCTGGGTGAATTCTTCAAAACCTTCGTTGCTGTTTCCTCTAAAATTATCCATTCATCAACAAGTTGGAGCAATCCTTTTATCCCCTTTCTTGAAAAGGGGCACAATCACCCCAATCTGCCAATCGCTGTGAGTTTCACCGGATCCCCAGGCCACTTTAATTGCAAATTTGAGTCCCCGACGGAATATTCGGAGAATTCTCCGTTCCGACGGATACCTCGCTAGGGCCGAATATGATACACTTACCCATCTCCTTGCAATCCAAGAGCTCCCATATTATTTGCAGCTGATGATGACAAGTTTGGTTTAGCTGTAGCACCAGGTGCACGTGAAAAATCTGTACTATCCGGCGTGCCATCTTTGTCTAATACTGGAAGTTTCCATTGATTCAATCTGGACTGTTGGTTTGGAGCACCTTGGTATCCTCCAGCCTACATTTAATAAATATAAAATTCGCACTGAAAATACATAATTATTATTTGTAATTATAAGTCTTTATACCTTATTTAAATTAATTTCAGAGAAATTTCCCTGGAGAGCACTTATGGCATCATGTTGTCCCCTTAGATACTCTACATTTGCACTAGTCACATGTGTAGCAGCTGGATGTTGCTGTTGTTGTTGCTGTTGATGTTGTTGTTGCTGTTGTTGTTGTTGTTGTGATGGTTGCTGTGGCTGTTGTTGTTGTTTCACATAGACTGCTTGTTGTGCATTAATTTGACTTTGCAGATTTGCTATTTGCTGTTTATATTTTGCGATAGTTACGCTCATTTGCATGCTGTTTGCATTGTTGCCTCGAGCTAATGATGCCTGTGCTCCTTGGAGATGCTAAAAAAGATAAACCGATGAATAGATTTTAAATTTTATATTCAATGTAAATAAATATTTATATATAGTCGTCATTAAAACCACGGAAAAGCTAATTATTGTTGATATTAGAGGTTGTCTGAAAAAATATCCCCTATGCACTCAAGTCTGAACTTACCTTAATATTGCTTAGTAACTGATTTAATAATACCAAAGTCGCAGGTGCCAAGGGCTGGTTTAGAATTTGACTTGACAAATATCCACTTTGCACGGCCAAT
This sequence comes from Cheilosia scutellata, assembly GCA_955612985.1. Lineage (NCBI taxonomy): Eukaryota > Metazoa > Arthropoda > Insecta > Diptera > Syrphidae > Cheilosia > Cheilosia scutellata. The sequence goes on along the minus strand of OY015315.1, from coordinate 9,749,921 downwards.
TGAATCTGTTGCACAAGCATACGTAATTGCTGAGCGGTTGGTTGACCAGAATTATGAGAGACAGCATTCACTGCGGCGGCGGCGGCAGCCGCTGCTGCACTTGGCCCAAACGCAGCTACACCAGCAGCGGATTGTGCTCCTGGTACATTGTGAGGTCCACCTTGGCTCAAGTACTTTTGCACCTGAAGTGGCTGCATATTATTGAGAGATGCAAGATTTGGGTTAACTCCAACACTGTTGCCACCCATATTATTCAATAGGTTATTATTCTGAAACAATAGGTGAAAGCAAATGAACAAACAAGTAAAAATGAATTTATTAATATGATTACCCTCACCGGTGGAAATGGCATTGATGGTTGCGCATTCGCAGAAGGAAAGCGCGCCGGAAATCCACCTGGATTTGAATGATCGAAACCTCCAAGTGTTGGCATTGATTCATCATGCCTTCGCCAAGACTCTATAGCATTAACTCGTGAGTTCAATATATCAGCAGCTTCCTCGAAGTTAAGATTTGTTGCAATTAATGCGCGTTCAACATCCTCCTTTTTGAATCCAGTCTCCACTAGCATACGGTACTGTTTGCTACCTTTGATTATATCACTATTCACACCGACCATTTTTGCTTGGGGTTTTGCTATGTTATGTGCACCCCATTCGTTAGGTAAATCGTTCGCATCACCCCATCCACCCTGACCTACGTTTCCGCTGGGAACTGAGATTTTATTCTTATTCCAAGCTGCAGCTGCTGTGCTGTCATTCCATGATTGGCTACCGCCACCAGCTCCAGATAAACTACCCATTCCAGCGGTTTTATCATCACCCCAATTAGCACCAGAACTTGCGGTATGGTCATCACCCCAAGCTCCATTGTTGCGAACTGTACTTACGCTCGAAGCAGCAGCTACGGCTGCAGCTGCAGCTGCGGCAGCAGCTGCCGCTGGATGCACCCACATGGTATTATCTGGCTTCAACTGCCCGCCAACAGCTGGTCCGCCACCCAGGCGACCTTGTGGACCGCCACTGATCATTGGTGCTGGGTTTGCGTTAGCTTGTGGTCCACTCACACCAACAGAAGTGCTAACACCGGTGTTACCACCAGCACCATTGCCGCCTCCGACATTCGGGTTCCCAATTGCACCACGAATGATATGACTACGCGACATTGGGTCCGACATGTCTTTCCAGTGTGAGCCACCTCCAGGTACACGAGATTGCTGTCCCCATAGGGATGTGCCATCGTCGTAATTTTGTATGTTTCTCCTTTGAGGAGGTGGCGATGGTTCCTCCCATCCAGTCGCCTGTTTGCCACCGCTCACTGGTCCACTTACTATACCAGTATTTCCCCCTGCTCCTGCTCCCATAACCGCAGTCATATCCTTTGGCCCAACAACAGATTGCGCTGCTCCCCATTGGGTATTTGTATTGGCTCCGGAGGCAACTGCGGCCACTGCTGTCGTAGCGGTTCCAACCATTTTATTGAGCGGTATTTGTCCATGAGGTGGTATTGGGTGATGTTGCCCCCACATTTCGGATGTTCCGTTTAAGCGTCCCGATATTCCACGTGGGTCGCCACGTATAGGATCACGTGGATCAATCATTACACGCATATCACGTGGATCATTGTTGGGTGTACGTAATTCTCTCGGGTCCACATTCCGTATGTCTATAGGACACTGTCGCATATCGCGTGGATCACCCCAAGCATTGCCAGCTGCAGCTCCAGTATTTGCACTACCTGTAAAGATAAAAATAATGCAATAAAGAATTGCATAAATAAATAAATAAATTCGCCGATTCAATTGTCATCTTATCTATTATGTATCTATAACATATAACATCTTGCACTATTAACGCTAAGGTTAGATCGTATTCACCGCCTTCAAAATTCAGCTGAAATACCCACGCGTGCTCCCCCACCCCACGACCATGACCATTCGAACGCGGTTAAGTTGCACAAACTTTCACTTAAACCCATTTCAGGCTTCCTATTTGGGAGCAATTAAGGGCAACGGTTCATGATAATAAATCCCTCTCTGGAGCGGATAAATTTAATTATCTGCAATCAACATTAAAAGGTAAGGCAGCAGAACCAATTGCAGGTACCCCAAGTGGCACATGTTACGATGCTGCAATCGCACTTCTGTTCGAAAAATTCGGCAGATGTTTTCGATCCGCAAACCGATGTGATTAATTGCAACTACAAGCAATAGAAATCACCTTCTGCGTGTACAGTCAAGTAGCACATAAGACGATTAACTCCAATCTGGTAAAGCCGAAATGCGTAGTTCAGTGCTCCTTTGCATTGAGAGGGAGCGATCTAGCAATGGTACCCCTACAAGATTTGAAAAAATTCATCGAACAGATCCCTCTGGATTCGTTAGTTGCATGTCCAACCATCTTGGTACTTCTGTAACGGGAGCGAAGCCGGGATAAATGCTGGTGTACTATAAAAAGGTATTCACAATCGGCCTCAATGAGATCTGGGTGAAAATTGCATATTCAGACTGTGTCACCACCTTACCTAAGATACCTAATCTATTAAGCAATGCAGTTCTTGGCACGGGCAAGGCCGGGCGCGTACACTTATATTTTTATAAATCAAGTTTTTCTGTGTGTTAAATTAATCAGTTACAAATAATGTTGTATTAGCAAAATGCTAAAATTATTAACAAAATGCATAAGAATACTTTACTTTACATATACCTTTTCTAGTACGTAGGTATCGTCACGCGAGGAAGTCAGGGAAGACTTGGGATTTTTGTTGAGAAATTACAATTGGCAAATTATATTATGTGGATAAAAAAAACTAATTTAGTGCTTTCTAGATAAAACATAATTCCGATATGTCTCATCTCACCAATAGCCCCACATATTACACATATGTTGTATGTATTAAGCATCTTATGATATAATATACTAATACTGATAATACTGATAACAACTTACCTGCTGCGCCGGGGCCTCCACTACCCTGACCCCACTGTGATCCAGGTGCATTTGCTGGTGCACCAGTCCATACATTACTTGTATCAGTACCATCGTCATCTTCGCCCCATGTACCACCTAGGTTTGTGGAAGGCGTATGCCCCCATGGTGTCTTTTGCACTGGCTGCGGTGGTGGTTGACCACCATTACGTAAATTTGACTCCCACAAGTCAGTACCATTATTTATATTTGGTTTCCATACGGGTGGCCCACCGGATGGATCCTTATTTGCTGGCTCTGGTGAGCTGGGTACTTCCCAATTAGTATCCTGATTAACATGTTGGCATCCCCAGCCATCCTGAGAAAATAAAGCTTCACGCATTGTATTTAATTGTTCGAGTTGATTTTTAGCTGCTGCAGCTGATGTACCACCTCCTACAAGGCCACCACCGGCAGCACCACTGTTACTGCCATTACCGGCGTTACTATTACTGTTATTATTTTGTCCTGGTTGCTAAAATTTATTAAAAGGGAAAGAAATATAATTAATTACAATTGTAATATGCAATACTATTGCTGCATCACAGAGTGAATAAGTATAATTCAATAGACTGATAATAATTGCTTTGAAAAATTCAAGAAGCATAATACAGTTGAGGCGTGCAGAACACATATTTGAAGCAAAAGAATATAATTTAGAAACCGCGGTTTTGGTGCAATGATTAGGGCACAAACCACATATAATAGACCGACTCCTCCCACAAAACGGAATTTACCTAAAAGCTGTTGGTAACCAAACCATAGGATTCCTTTATGTGTGCGCCTGTATAAATCAAAGGGAAGAAATTACGGCACACGCATACTTAGTAAAATCCAATGGCAGTTGCACATGGCACTGGTTTATGGTGAGATATCAAGTGTGGGGCTGTGTTCTGCAGGTTTCTTCTCTTTCAGTTACACTTCGTTCACAACACAGTTCAATTTTATGGAATGTTAAATTGTTGAAACTGTTGATATCAATTAAAATCGGCGATGTAAAGGAATATTCACATGAGAATGAACGAACGAATTGATGATATGCGAACAAATCACTTCTAATTCATATTGTCAGGTAATGTTCCCAAAACAGAAGCTGTGAAGACAGTGAACTCAAATTGTTTTTGCAGTATAAACTATCTCTTTTTATATATACATAATCTCGATAATTCGTAAGTACCCCCTTAATTCGTAAACTCCGCTTATTCGAAATAAACTGCTGGTCCCTTGAAAAAATCGCGGTTATTCGTGAAAAACCAGTGCATTTCGGTCCCCTCGGTTAATTCGCAATAATTTCCGTATGACTTTTGTCTTTGCCATTAAACGTTTTATAATTCGTAAGCCTGCGTTGACAACCCCGTTTATTCGAAAAAAAAACCTCCTCCTTCCCTCCCTTCAATATTCTGAATTACGTTTAATAGGTGCATGTCTATGTTTAATTGCAAAGAAAGAATTCGAATTTGGTTCTTGGAAAAGCAAGCGAGATCGAGATGGAAAACTCTCACACTTTAGAATGTGTATTAAATGGGACCACTACTACCAACCAGCCGTCTACTTGTAATATATGTTTGTATCTGAAATGATTTTGTGATACCTCACACCCTGGTACAGCCTCTACAGTCTATATACAAGGTATAGGGCAGCTGAAAAGAATAGGATAAAAAATAGATAGTTGGTGATACTCGAGCGCGCCAGATTAAGATATGGATTTGAATCGTTCTGCCGTACCGACCTATTGTTCTACCAATGAAAATACTTGATACTTGAAATGATTGCCCTAACAACATATTACAAAATTAAGCTTAACTAAATAATACAAATTTCGTTGCTCACACGCCGTGTTGGGAGTCATCTGCCACCCTGTTAATACCGGCCAATCGATCTGCTAATATTATAGTTATATTTGTGGACTGCCAGACTAATAATAAAAAAAATGCAGCCTTAACTAAATAATAATTTTATGCACTTTTTTTACAACTTAAGGGCGTTCTGCCTTCCTCCCACACCCCTACCGGGGTCCATCCTCACGGATGACACTTAGTCAAGTCTCCCACAACATTCTCTCAAAAAATAGACCTTAACTGAATCAACACTAAACAAGTGCCAGTGGCACTCGCGCACCGAAGGTTCCGTACATTAGTTCATAATAATATGCATGCATAGTTAAGGTATTGTTCCTTAACTTCGGTCGGTCGTCGTCACTCGTCAGTTTCGACCTATGCCTACTTGGATCTTCGAAAACTTACTATGTATGTAGTACCTATATACATACTTTTACTCATTACTGACCTACCCCCTAAAAATGCGAGCAAGATATTTCATTGCAAAATCATCGACCCCACCCAACTCGTAATAATACAAATAAATAGAGAGCGCACACGTGCAACAAAAATGCATACACGAACACGATACAACAAATATGAAACAATGCGATGATCGTGGGGATAGAGCATAGAGGCCAGAGCACAACCCTTCATCCTCCATCTCCATGTCATCAACCGAGATGCACAACAAAAAAAAATCACCATGCTCTCCCATCAAACCTCACAAAAGGTATTTCTCCTCAAGCACATCTCAATTATGCAAAAATCCTATATGAATTATGTCTCTCACTTAAGATCCGCCTCCTATGACCCCTTTTACACGCAGAGTTTTTTCACTTTAGTGTCGAGAATGTATAGAGGGGATGAAAAGTGCAGGGGATAGCCGAACACTGATGGGCCGCGAATTCCCATCCGATTCTTGTATTCTCTTTCGCTCTCTTTCGTTATTTTCAGCGTTGCTTTATTCTCAAACCGTACTCAGTCGCGATAGACGTCTGCATTTGCTCTATTTTCGAACTGTATGCGGTCTGCGCCGCGAGCGACGAATGAGCAAAAAAGGAAACAAAGACAATTTGACAATCAAGGCACTAAAGTGAAAACACTGAACGTATAAATGCACCATAAGTGCCCAAAAGAGAATTAAGAAGAGTCATGAGTGAAAAAATTCTGCGTGTAAAAGGGGTCTATCCAACAAAAATAATTTTCTCCCACAGCAACCACCACCACTGCCAGCCACGACATTCCACTCATATCTCCCCATGCAATCCAACAACGCATAATGCATCGAGAGCGATAAACACACAAGCCACACCCTTTTCGGAGTAATTCTCTCGGTTTGCTGGCGCGTGCCGCGTGGTGTAGATCGTGTTCAACCAAACACCAATATGGTATGCGTATGGCCGAGTGGGTGGGTGACATTGAGAATGGTGTATGAGATGGGTATGCATTGGGATTGGAATGGAAGTTCCAATTGTGGCGTATTTTATGACGTGGTGATTGAGTGTTTTTGTAAATAGTCTGTACGTAGTAGAAACATGGTCAACTGCCACGAAAGTTAAAATTAATGTACGCGGTACCAAATCCGTGTACAGTCTTAGCGTACCAAGAGTCACCTGTGCATTCAGAACTGTTTCAAACGATGCTATACTCGTCGTATCTTCAATGCTACCTATAATATTTACTCGCTGAAGAAATGAAAACGCTAAGAACCGATCGAGTTGGAAGGGTAGACGACGATAAAAGAAGGTACGAAAGAAATCGCAGTATCGCAACCTGGCAACAACAATGGAACGAATCGTTGAAGGGAAGATAGACACATCGTCTCATACCACTGATTGCTGCATGTATTAAACGAACTCATGTCGAAACAAATTTCGAACTGACCCAGTTCTTGACGGGTCATGGGCATGGCTGTTAAAGAGAATATCTCTTTAAACGCGGACATGAAACCATCCCAAACTGTCCACATTGCGAGACCGTTTCTGAAAATGCGGAACACGTGTTCTTCCATTGCACACGGTATGAAACCGAGATAATTGCCTTACTGCATCTATTTGCGGAATGGCTCACTCCCGATAAGGCTTCAATTATAGCTATCAGTAAAATGCATCTGTAAAAATACAAATCAGAACAAAATAGACACATTTAAACATAGCATATCATAATGAATGAGAAGTTGAACAGAAAAAGTTTTTCGTACGGAAAAATTAATAAATTCGTTTTCAAGAAAAGTTGTAGATTAATTGCTTATTTTTTTTAGATTAACTGACTTTATAATTCAAAAGCAACATTTTAAGAACAAGATTGAGTTCAACGATTAAGTTTAAGTGCTCCAAAAAATCAAAAAAAATATTTTTTCGGTTGCATTTTACTGATAGCTATAATTTAAGCCTAACATCGTAAATTACATGTTTCTTAAAGACGAAAATTGGACTACTGTAAGCAACATGGCCGTGCGAATACTCAGCGATCTGATAATTCCATTTTTAGAACGCAAATTAAAACCACCTCAGCGCACAATTGCAATCGAGAAACCAATTTTGTTCGCACTTGACCAAATAAGATCTATTATCAATTTATAATATAGGTATTTCACCCTCTGGATGGAAAGATGAATGTTAGCTCAAAATACTCGGTGAAGTATTGCCTAACAATTAAAAGTATATCTTGAATTTACATACATAGTATTAGGAATATAATGGAAGTTAAACGTAGTAAGGTGGAAATAGAAAAGTTGGCACCCCTTTTTTCAACCCTTATAGGACGAATTCTGAAAAACAATGAATGACGGATATAATAATTTTGACTTTGATTTAACGACATACAAACTTTCAATTTCCTACGGTGATAATTACATTATATAATATTTTTAAATCAAGTTATTTCTGTTAATAGTTTTTGAAAAAAACAATTTCAAACTTGAAATTTAAGGACAAAAATTGGGGTGAGTACAATAATTTTGGCGATGAAAACAAATGATGGATTTATGTAGAGGTGTTAAATACAAGCATTTTTTGCTATGGGAGGGGGTCTATCTCGCTCCGTTTAGGAGGGAGGGGTAATTAAAAAAAAAATGAAACTTAAAATGAAAATAATATATTAAAAATCAATGGCAACACTAACAAAAAAGTACTATAGCATTTTTCATAGCTAGGAATCTCTTCCCCATACACATTTCAAGGTGCAAGGGTAACAATTTGTACTCTAAGCGTTGTGACTTGTAAAAGTAATTTTCCATTTTCTCAAAAATTAGAGGACATAAATCAATTTTTTTTAGTGTTCGATTAAGAATTGATTACGGCAGTAAAAACTACAAACAAATTAAGTACCTATATTCTTAATACTGAAAAAAACAGCATACAAACTTTTTTTTTTAATTTATTACCTTAAATTTCAAGTTTGATAACATTTTTTTCAAAAACTGTTAATAAAAATAACTTGGTTTAAAAATAATTTGAAAGAACAGACTCTTGGCTTTCAAAAATCCTAAAGTCTTTTATTGTAAGTGTTGCCATTGTTTTTTAATATTTTATTTTCATTTTAGGTTTAATTTTTTTTAAATTACCCCTCCCGCCTAAACGAAGCCAGATAGACCACCTCCTCCCATAGTAAAAAACGCTTATATTTAACTCCTCTACAAAAAACCGTTATCAATTTTTGGCGCCTAAGTTATCGTATACTCGTACCAAAATTACTAAATTTCTGGAAGAGGCTAACAGCCCATATCCGATTTGAGAACAGTTATTATATAATTTGATTAATAAATGCCAATAGTGGTTTGCCGAATATTCTATCTTTACTTTTATTGTATAATGAACATGAGAAACCTGCAGTTCACGCTTTTTGGCGGAGTTCCTTGGAAAGTGCTAACAAATATAACCCCCAGCAAATATGCTGTTATATCCTAAATATGCACAAATGACCAACTGAACAATAGCTGTGCACGAACATGGTAATTGTAATAATAATAACATAACACAATTCCACTGCAGTGACATCACAACCGCAATACAATAATGATGATGCAATGGTTCAGTGGGCCAGAACCTACTAAGAAAATGCAAAAACCAAAGCGAAGTTGCAGGTGGGCCTTGGAGAACTCCGGAAGTCAACATACCGGATAAGATACAGTCTGGTTTTTCTTTATAGATGAGAGATCGCAAAGAGCAATGCGATATCTACGCTTAAAAATAACAAAAATAACGATTGCTATTCTTCCTACGGGAGGAACTGAAAATTTGTTCTACTTCACATTGCCGAATTGTTTTATCAAACAACAAATAAATCAAAGAATAAAGATTTTTTGAGCATTATAAAACTATAAGACTATACGAAAAAAAAAAATTACCGTGCAACTTTAATGTCGACACAAGCATTTTGCGTACGATGCATTTAAAATTGAAGGAACATTTTCCAAAACTAATTCGTCATGCAATTCTTTACAAACGTTTCACAAGTTTGGCATTTTCATTTTGAATATGTATTCACTTATAAGGCAATGCTAGCTATAGATTAGGCTAACCTACTACTTTCCACGCTACACGCACCGCCAATATTTACATAAGTTGGGTAACGAGAAAGTGTGCATGCAATTGATTAATTAATATCAAACAAATTATTATTTATGAAAACCAAAAATAAGTAATTTTTTAAATAACGGATAACAAAAAACGTTTATATAAATTGTAGTCGTTTAATTCCGAGCCTTTCTTAATAGTTAACAAACATGATAGCTTTTATATAGTTGTCTTACCATTCCAGCATATTGGCATACTGGCAAATTAGCAGCTAACATTGTGCGATTATCTGCCAAGTCCGTACGGGATCAATTAAAATCCATGGAGATGTTGATGCTGTTATTAGTTTCTTCTCTTTGATAACTACAATTTCTTTGAACTCTTTCCCTTTTGCAATTAGTATTGCAAAATGTATATTTGCTTAAAGCCTAACACTGCAAGTCAGAAAAACAAAGATTCGAAATCGCCATAAGTCAATTATTATTTTTTTTTTAATGTAAACGTATAGGTATATAAAAATAAATATATTAAATAAAATATTAAATCTATCAAACATTCAAATACTTGTAAGTATACAAAGTATGTACGTATTACAATATTAATGAAGTAAGAATCAATATTTAATGGCGAAATATTTGTAATATTTACGTATTTCAATTCCAAGAAAAAAACAGAATATTACATATATTAGTATTGTCAGAATTCATTCTTTGTAATGGACTACTGCAATAAAACACAGCTCCTTAATATATAAATAATTGAGATCAAATGGCAAATTCTTGATTTGATTGACTAGAAAAATCAACTTTGAGCTGCTTAACAAGTGGGCTTTTATAAATAACACTAATCGATTTCACAAATCACAGTGCGACCTTAAGTGTCGTCGAGCCTACGAGAAACTCGAAACTCAGGATTTAAAAAAAATCTTTTTCACAGTTCAGCCATAATGATAAACTTCAATTAAATAGTGGCATGAGTTAAACCACCGACCAGAGGTAAGAGAGACTGAGATTCCCATCTTCGACCTATTTACAGTAATTTGCCTACAAGCTAAATTTTACGCTCCCAAAAAGTTTAGGTGCGCTAGTATTGTTGCATAGAAATTCGTATTGACAAACGTCAAAAATCCTCTCCACCAACACATTCGCACCTAATCTTTTTACACGGATAGGAACTGATGTACACAGATAGGAAAACAAAATGGCGGATTCCTGGCAAAAATTGAGGGGCCCAGCGGCAAGAGGATTCGGAGATGGGTATCTCAGTCTACCTTACCTCTGCCACCGACTGCCGCGGCTTAAGTATCGTTCCCCTTCCATGCACTCTCGCAGTTTTAGGTTGCACACACACTCGCATACAGTCCCCCTGTATATTTATGACAAAGGGTTCACAATGACACTCAAACTCAATTAATGGCTTAACTCAAATAAGCATAAATACCGATTGTGAAAACGAAAACTACTTAAGTGAAGTTTGAATCGAAATTGGTCCACAATGACATAAGTGTAGTACAGTAGGGTTCACCCTACTCTACCAACCCGTAAACCTAACCTAACCTAAGTGAAGTTTATGTTAAATCCTACACTTAACTAAGCCGATATTTAAGCTCTCACTGTGAAATCGGGAATAAGCGTTAGTGCAAGTCTTGCTATAAGGGCTATGGTCCCCAATACAAAACTTGACTATGAACCCATACAACTTTAAACTAAGATATTGGCGGTACAAACCGTTTCCTGAGGCGGAAACTAAACTTCCGATAGAACATGAAAACAGCAGCTTAATAATTTCAATTCCACCTCGACGCACGTGTGCAAACAAAAACTATGGTGTTTGCAATAAAAAAATATCCAAGCAAGCTAAAGTCTCAAAACTATATATTCAGCCAAAAAAAACCGGCCAAGTGCAAGTGACACTCGCGCACCGAAGGTTCCGTACGTTAGTTCATAATAATAATAATATGCATGCATAGTTAAGGTATTGTTCCCTAAGGCCCCAGTTATAGCTATCAGTAAAATGCATCCGTAAAAAAATTGTTTTACTTTTTTGGAGCGCTTAAACTTAATCGTAGAACATAATCTTGGTCTTAAAATGTTGCTTTTGAATTATAAAACTAATTCGTAAAAAAAAAATTAAGCAATTGATCTTTAAAAAAGAAAAAGAATATCTTTAATTTTCTGTTCAACTTCTCAATCAATTCCACAACAGGTTTCACTGAATTCCTATGATATACTATTACCCCATTTACATGAGGGATTCAATCCGGATTCAATTCGAATTGAATCCCATGTAAACACTGATCGGATCGAAACGGAATTGAGTCAATCCGATCACAAAATTTTCTGTGATTGGATTGAAAATGTTCATGTAAACGTAGATTGAGGGATCGAGTTTATCATGTGAGAGTGTGTGTGTGTTTTTTTTTTTCTGTTTATTTGCTTGTGATTTGTTTCGGCTGGTGGATACTTTTAGATTTATTCAGAGTGAAAAAAAAATTTATTGCTATAATGGCGACAAGAAATGTATGGACACATGACGAAACTATTGCAATGTTAAAAACGCTGCTAACTACTAACACAACTATACAATACACGTATTCCGTATAACTCAATCCTATTTCAATTCAATTTTTCAATCCGGTGAGAGCGAAAACAGTGATTGACTTTCGATTCAGTTTGAATTCGATCTCTCAATTCGCTCATGTAAACGTAGTATATGGTTAAATGTTTCAGTTTTGTTCTGTTTCGTGTTTTTACGGATGCATTTTACAGATAGCTATAACTGAAGCCTAGCGTCGCGTCGGTTGGTCGTCGTCACTCGTCAGTTTCGACCTAGATCCGCCTCCTATCCAACAAAAATAATTTTGTCCCACAGAAACCACCACTGCCAGCCACGACATTCCAATCATATCCAACACTAAATCTCCCCATGCAATCCAACAACGCATAATGCATCGAGAGCGAAAAACACACAAGCCACACCCTTTTCGGAGTAATTCTCTATGGTATGCGTATGGCCGTGTGGTTGGGTAACATTGACAATGGTGTATGAGATGGGTATGCATTGGGATTGGAATGGAAGTTCCAATTGTGGCGTATTTTATGTGGTGCCGATGTATTGTTAATATTGGTATTTGTCGATTAAGGCTGCAGTTATAGCCATCAGTAAAATCCATCCGTAAAAACACGAAACAGAACAAAACTGAAACATTTAACCATAGCATATCATAGGAATTCAGTGGAATACTTCGTGAAACTGGTTGAGAAGTTGAACAGAAAAAGTTTTTCGTACGGAAAAATAAAGAAATTCTTTTTTTAGAAAATTTAAAGATCAATTGCTTAATTTTTTTTGACGAATTAGTTTTATAATTCAAAAGCAACATTTTAAGACCAAGATTGAGTTCAACGATTAAGTTTAAGTGCTCCAAAAAAGTGAAACAATTTTTTTACGGATGGATTTTACTGATCGCTATAACTGCAGCCTAACTAGAGGTTATACCTGATACTGTGTGCAAATTCCAGCCTTCTATGTCAATTAGTTCTTGAGATAGATCTAGGTACAAAATTTTCTTATTTTATTCGACAGACATTCGTAGCGAAAGCAATAAGGTTTCTCCCGTTCCTCCAAATGGAAACAGAACCTTAATAAGAGAACATGCATTACATACCGCATTAACGAATGAGATGAGGAGAATGCTAGCCGAGCCCCGAGCGAGAGTATGAGTATGCATGTGTGTATGCGAATGTGTATTTATTGGAGTTCCAATCCAATTCCAATTCCAATAGGAAAGAAACGATTAGGAGAACACGCTTTATGAATGAGATGAGAATAGAGAAAGGAGTGTATTTTATATGGAAATATTGTCCTAATTTTGTAAACCATAAACAGTTTTTTGTGCGAAAAAAAAATTATTCGTAGGCTAATGATGCAAAACGAAATTTTAAGCTGGCAACACTATTTTATCTGGCGGCCTTTTGTCAGCTGTCAAGTGATTTATTTTTAGTTTAGTTTGGTTTCGCGTATTTGGTCGAGTTTTACGTGGCATAAGAAATTTATAATTGCTTTGAACAGTCTACCAATGGAATGGTCTATACTTTTCTGATGTAGAAAAGAAAATAGTTCCAGAAATGTTTTAGTTTTGTTGAAAAACTGCCTACATTTTTTCATTATATTATCCCAGAAAAAGATCCAGTTATATTTTTTTTTCGATTCGATTTTTGTTTTTTACTGTGTTTAGAAATGGAATATTCTATTATTTCGTGTATATTTGAATGATTTTGCGTATAACATGCTCAGAAACCATTTGCATTTTTTATCCTAACCAATAAAATAAGGAATCATGTTACAATTTACCAAAATTAATTAATTAATATCCAAGTAGAAATTAAAAACTCTGAGTTGAACAGTCCTGTTTTCCAAATACAATCGATATTTGATAGCATTTCAAACAGTCCGCTTTTAAACTGAATAACTGATTACTTTTGTTGAAAGTTCAGTTTTCAAAAGTCTATTTACAATAGTTTTACTTTTATGGTAAGAAAAGCATTTTCATTCTTTTTAGTATCAGTAAATCTTTTGGAAAATTAAATAAAAATTACGTACCTAATTAAAAAAAGAGAACAAAAACAGATCCGTAACAAAAAAGATAGATTAAAAAAGATCGGACCAAAAAAAGAGAACATGTTCTCTTTTAAAGAGATACGATGGATGGACAGGACACCCTACTGTAGGGGGGTATGCTCGCATGGTTAGCAAAATAATAACCTTTTCTCACAGAAAAAGAGAATTTAATTAAGTGAACTAAAGGACAGAGAACGACAAAAAAAACACACACACACACAATTTTCGTGGTACCTCGCGTATCGTATCTACCTGATGCATGTATGGATTCGTTGCGTGGATGCGATATGAGCGGATTCGTTCTTCACTTGTGAGTTTTATGAGATATGATCATTATGGTGTTGGTTAATGGTTGTAGCTGTAGGTTGGCAAGACAAGAGAAACCTGTACCTGTCACACTTAGATCAATGTAGATCCATTCTGATGAGATATGATGTGTATCTTTCATTTTTCTATATTTCTTGCCGAAATGGTGGTTTGTATTTTTCCGCAAAGTTGCTACATTTCATTATTTCTATGAAATAAGCGACGTTGCAATGCTTCGGGTTCTGATGCATAGACCCGTTTGTTGAAACGTAGATATGTAATGTACTTAAGATTATTCCTCTGATTTTGTAACTACATATGTACCAGGATACGATTTTTGCATTAATAGAAAAGTCTTCTGTTAATATGTGCATATTTAATGTCATATATAAAATAGTTTGTACTGACTGATTGGTGATCAACGCTCCTCCCAAACGGTAAGAGCTAGGAAGCTAATATTTTGAAACAAATTTCCTTTTATGGCCAATGTGAGCAATTAACTTTTTATACCCGGTACCACACTGTGGTGAGGGTATATTCACTTTGTCATTCCATTTGTAACGCCCATAAGGAGGCGTTGTAGGTATGACAAACTATATATATTATTGATCAGCATCACTTTCTTAGTCGATCTAGCGATGTCCGTCTGTCTGTCCGTCTGTCTGTCCGTCTGTCCGCACGATTACGGCCGTAATTTAAGAGCTATCGACTTGAAATTTGGTATGTAAGCTTTTATCCACCAAACTGAGGCTAAGTTCGAAGATGAGCAAGATCGGATGAAAACTACTACTACCTCCCATACAAAAATATCAGATTTATATAGCTTTTTATGTTAAAAATTAAATTTAAATAGCTACAGTAAAGATAGCAAGTTTAAACTTTGCACATATTGTTTTAATAATATTTAAAAATTTTTGACAAAAAATGAGCTTGGTCGAATAAAAAGTACCCATACCTCCCATACAAATATATAATTTTTTAATACTAAAATATTTTTTTTATTTTACAATAATATTGTACCGGGTATTTGAGCTTCGGCATAGTCGAAGATAATTGTCTTACTGGTTTTTTTTCATCCGAGCGCGTAGCAAAGTACACTAGGTACTTTCCCAAATTAAGTGAAAATTTCTTGCGCAGGTCTCTTCATATTAGGGATTTTATTCTCTTAGCGACAACAAAACAACTTTTCCAACCAGAACTACAGCTAAAAAAATATGTGCGCATTTCAAACAACAAACATACCCCTGCTTGCGAAAACATCTCGCTCGATCGACGATCGACGATCTGTGTAACTTTATTATAACAGCGTGAAACCCACTATGCATTAAAAAGGGTTGAAATGGAATTTTCGATATACTTTGTGGTAAAGTAGAGAAAAGCATTAACAATTTCATACGATCAAAATACCTTAAGAGAACAAAAATTTCCCTTAAATAAGGTGCTACTGCGCATGTTGGGTTCTTTTTTTTGCTTTGGGACGGGCTATACTTCTGTGTCGATCATCTTAATCTGGGATCTATATGACTATGTACCTAACCTATTCTGAGAAAAATACAGCGCAAAAATCAAATGGGTTTTTATCTGATATAGTAGAAAGCGGTAGCAGGAAACAGCGTAATTTTAATTTTTTTTTCGGTGAAGCGAAAAGTATGAAACACTCATAAAACCTTAAATATTGTATATGTACAAGACAAATCAAATCCTATATTCCACATCACTTTATTAGACATAATCGGCCCTAGCGAGGTATCCGTCGGAACTGAGAATTCTCCGCAACGCATACTCCGTCGGAGGCTCAAATTACATTCGAGGTATTCGTCTTCGGAAAGAATAATTAAAATGCGACGACGCATTGATTTGAGATGATGTTGTTTCGGGCTATATCGGGGTTTTCTTATTTGTTGCTGAAAATACAAATTTAAGCAACAAATAGAACCAATTACTTTGTTTTTTTATTGTTTGCTTTCATTTATCAATACTTCACTGCAAATCGTAAACAAATTTCAATTCCTGTGGGAGCATATCGGAAGAAAATTCGTATGAAATTGTCAAAAATATCAGTAAAAACGCACTTGATCGCACTGCAACGCAAAATGTCAGTGTGCATTACATATTTGCCGGAACGAAATTCCGAAAAGCTCGAAACAAAAATCCTCCGATTCGTATGAAATCGGAGAATTTTCCGTTTCGACGGATATCTCGCTAGGGCAGAATGAATAAAAGCTGTGGCAGCAGAACATCCGGTGTAAAATTTAAAATACCTGACGAAAGCAGAGGCATACTCTCCACATACTCATACAGTTAAGAGGTACAATCCTTTATGTGGAGATTCCTGAAGTTGTTTTCACTCTATTTCAAGTGCTAACCCCTCGAAGTGGCACGCCTGCGAATTACGGGTATAACCGTTTTAAATAGTTTAACTTTTGAAGTGTTACAGTTACAAAAACGGTTTTAAAAATGTTAGAAAGACAATTCAGTAACACATGAAACATATTCAGCAATACAAAAAATTATGGCTCCCAAACTCGAAAATTGTTTAAAATGTATTTTTCTTAAAACTTTTACCAAAAAATGGGGGCTTAGTCTAGAAATGAAGTGAAAAGAGCCCCCTGTTATACAATTTTTGGTTTGCCGAAACTTCAGGAATCTCCTGTATAAGTATTATACCTCCTAACTGGGAAAGCCTGACACTTGCTTTTGGCCATATGCATCAGAAATTGAGTTTCAAAATGCGGCCAATACTATTTAATAAAACTCACCGCGATGTTGTGCAGTGAATTTAGAAATAGAGGTATCTTGTCTTACTGCGGTGTATTAAACATTATCAGCCTTATTCATTAGATTCATTTAATCTGTTAATTATGAGTGTCTCAGCTAATTCACGTCAAATGCGAAAATGTCATTTTAATTAAGACTTAAAAAATGCTTATTCATAAAGAATTTTTGCTCGTATACCAGCTAATCAATGAATTAAGGCAATAAGCCTAAAAGTATACCAGCATTTCATATAAAAGTATGCAATTGGTAGAAATATTTGATAAATTCTGACATTTTTCTCTGGAATGTTGTGTGTATGAGATAAGGACGCCATGACGATTTAAGCAAATTGTATTACGCAGATGGCATGAGATTTTTTTTGACGGAAATTTGTTATTTAAATTCTGAAAATACTAATTTTTGTTGTGCTAATGCACAAATCAATTACAAATACGATATTTGGTATGAAATAATAGCATAATAATTATTATATGCCATGATTTGAGTCAATGAAAAATTTAATTCAGAGTTAATTTGCTCCTGAATGCCGATGCCTGCATTTAATTTTTTGACACTTGATTAAATGGAAATTAACTTCGAAAAAAGTTTATGAATAACGTTTTCTGCAATTAAACCAACATTAACCCTAATTCAGATTTAATTAAGTGTTATGAATAAGGCTGTATGTATTTTAATATTACTTCTGCACATGTGTTTTAGGTATTAGATGGAATGTTTTTAAACACATTAACATAACACAAACATTGAAATAATACGTAAATATAAGTAATGATATAATGTAAATTAGAACGAAATTATGTATGTATATATATTTACATTGTTTCCATTAGGATCCGATTGCTCGATTACTGACCGTTGCTGTTGATTCGGAATATTGCTAAATTCGTGTTGAATTTGATCCCGTTCATGCACTTGAGATTGTTGACGATGCAGTTGTTCACCACTAACCATACCGTTGTCGAAAGCAGAGGAATAATCAGCGTCTATACACTTTTTTTTTAAATATAAAACAAAATGTTGAAAGTTTCACTTGTTAAAGATTAAATTAATACAATGCTTGATTCCACAATAATTAAGCTAAAATTACACGATTAAATTCAATAATTTGAAAATTAAGTTTAATTTTTTTGTCTCACATAAAACTACATGCACTTTCCTCTATATATTTACAATATTTGTATTCCAACACTCAAAATGTTTTAAGTATTTTATGTTATTGTCCTGTAGTAACTTTTACATTTTTGTATATTGTATCTGCCAGTAAAAAAAGATAAAATTATAACGTCAAAAGTTTTATGCGCATACTCTTGTTGATAATACAATGCATTTTAGGCTCATTTGATCAATATTTTTCGGCTGGTAGTATTGCCGAGACAATAAAAGAATCGGAAATGTAGCAGTACAATATTTTAGATAAACGGATTTGTTGACATAATTGTCGAATTCATAATTCATCCTAAATAGTTTAAAAACGTGCTTAGGTATGCTGCTTATTAAGAATAATTTTTAATCTTCATGTCACCATTGTGAGTTCGTGAAAAGGAAGGTGCATTTAAACATTATTATTAGTAGCGCACATAACTATTTATTGAGAGATCGGAAGTGCCTACAAGCCGCAAAAAATTGAATGCGAAGAACTTAAAACACACTGTATACGTGTTTAGGGAATCATACAGGTTCACTCACTCATATTTTGTTTTTGGACCACTATATATTATCACTATTAGTATTTTGCTTTGAACATTATTTTCGTGAAATACTTTTTTGCAATTTAACTTAACTATATTATGTCTTCCAGTTTAAACTCGTTTGATTTGCTTCAAATGAAGTATGCACTTCAATGTATTGATATTGTTTTCACAATAATAAATTATATGCTATAGAGCTCTGATTTTTTTTTAACTACGAAAGCAATTTTTAAAGAGAAGGGAAAAGTATATATTATATATTAATTTAATTGTTCTTTTTCACTTTTTATCAATTTATTAGCGTATCAATTATGTTAAGATTTTTTTTTTCATTCTACAATTTCGTTTACTCAGACTTGATTTGAGTTAAGTAGGTACGAGTATGTACAATATATTGAAAACAGTTTTATTTATAATTGTAGGTAATCAGTGTATTGTTTGTATTAGTTTGAATAGGTTTCCGTAGATCTGCGCTAGAAAAAAAAAAAAAGAAAAAAAAAGTTAATATCACTCCAAAAATATTAGCAAGCATCTAAAGATAATATAAAACTAGTAGTAGATAGTTTCATCTTACACATGGTTGCACAGTCATAGGCCCTGCTATAATAATAATTTTTATTCTTCACCTTTAATATGTTATAGGTTACAATAGAAAAGTTTGTATATTAACTTTCTCTATTATGAATTCTTACAATTTAACCTGTGCATGGATTTGTGTATATTTTTTGTATCTCATTGGAATTTCGTTTCAAGATGGGGCCCTCGTCCTTCACACCGTTCCTGCCAAATGGAAATTATTTATTGACACCGAAGCGGCTTTCCCGATTAACCACGATTTCATGCCCATTTTCGACATGCAGAACGCTTTCAAATATCTTCGCAACATTTTTAACTAATCCGGCACTGCTGTTTGAAGAACTTTAGTGGATGTATTTTGTATCCACTAAAGTTCTTCAAACAGCAGTGCCTTCAAAGCCCGCCCAGAAAACAGAAATTATTAGAGTTTTAAAAGAATCCAAAATACATCGCCCAGCTTCCAACAGCTCCTGAAAAAAGTGAAAAGTCGGAGTCGAAACATCTGACTTCGATCAATTCTCTGAATGCCGATCAAGGCCAATGGCGTTGGGGTATTTTATTTGACTGACTTAGATAAGCCGGAATGCAATGAACAACTTATCGAGGCTTAAAACGACGGAAAAAAATTAACAGGAAACAAGAAACTTGAGCTAGCAAAAGCTGAAACTAGTTTGACAAATACACTCCCAACTATTATTATCGACGCCTTAACCGGGATGTCAAGAAGATCAAGAGAAGATATTAAAAAACGGAGACAGAGGCTAGACTACCCAAAAAAGTTTGCTAAATTGGTGGCTATAGCTGCGGTAGCATCAGCATTACCATACAGTGGCGACACCCAACTAGATTTGGATTTAAAGCCGTATAATTCAAACCTTCCGCAAAATGATTTAGAATCGAGCAGCATTGCTGTTTACAATACAAGTACATATTAATATTAGATAATGTATTAATGCATTACAAACTTTAGACAATGCAATATCTATTAATTTTAAAATAGAAAACAAAAATATTGTGGAAGTACCTAGATATAGTCATAGAGCAGTTTAAAGTTTGATAAACACGTTAACTATGCAATGTAGCTAAAAAAGTATCAAAGAAAGTAAAATTGTTACGAAGAATTAAAAATAAATTACGGTATAATGTTATAATCAAGCCGCATTTTGAAAAGAAAGCAATGCGAAAAGTTTTAAATAATTGTAATCGTTACAAAAGTGTCGTTAATAATAGCTGCGTTTCTTTCGACCACGGCAGCGTTGCTATCAAGGATTGCAGAAAAACACGAACGTCGAAGAATAAAAACATTTTAATTTAATAAATATTATCAATGGAAAATGGTGAATGGTAAACACTTTAATTCAAATGAAAAATCTAGTTTCCTCAACTCAATAAAATATTTTGTACTGTTTCAGCTACATATTACATTTTTTGTTAGTGACGCTGCGTCGAATGAGGAATCGAGTGGTAATGACGACGAAATTGAAGAACTAGAACAATTTGCTTACGTTGTATTTCTACTTTCAGAATCTGAATATGGACAGCAGCAGTATATATATATATATTCTAAGTATATTACCTTTTTTTATTTGCTTGCTGAGAGATTGTTTCTGATTTGTTTTGTCTTGTTTATTGTTTATATATGTCATTTATGACATTTCTATACAAATTATCGATAACATAGACGAATTTGTGATGGCTACATTCGATTACCTCATTATTGGAATGCAATGTCGAGAAATAGCATTACATATAATGCCTTTTAAAAATTTGCACTGCCAAAAAAACGTAAAACAACGTTCGTCGCTTCGGCTCTACTCCTGAGGACTCCAACAATTGAAATAATACCAATGCTTATCTCTTGGAACTTTCCAGTTTCAGTATAAACAGAACAGGCAGAAGATTCTCTCAGCACTGTCTCAGACAGAGTATAAACACCATAAACGAGATTATCCTAACAGAAAAATTGACGATATTTCTTGGAACGAAGTCACAGACACTCCAAATATTGATATTATACTTGCCATGACAAGAATAGGAAAGGCACGAGACATAAAAGAAATTTAGAAATGAATATGACATTCCTATTTCTAATGTATCTAATTAAGAAATGGTTCTAAATTGTTGTTGTCATTAGTCGTAAACGAGTAATATTTCATTTCGTTTTTAAGTCGGTATCTAACTTTTTTGAGACAAAAGATTTGAAATTGAACACATTGGAAAAAAAATAAATTTTTTCAACAGAAACTGACAAGGCAAAATTTAGTGAGAATCGTTGTTACTCCTCGCTTCTCACTCAATAAAGATAGTTGTTTTCTGAAATATACTCGAAACTTACAGCGATGGATCATCTTACAGCTGTGTTCATGAAAATAGTAGGGCATCTCTCTAAAATAGTCAAAAGTAAATAAGTTTGGACCGAAAGTAACGGAATTTTGCTATTCTGTTCTTTTGCATTCTATTCTAAACAAAAAGTTTGCATCGTTATATTTTTCAACGGACAAAGTACCATTTCATTTTATTCAAGTTTTGTGTAGAGCAGCACTACTATTTTCATGACTAACACTATGGATTTTTTTCTTCTGGGGTGCTATGAAAGAAAAAGTTTATTTTAGAAAAATGTCGAGTCGCTTTTTGACCATTTTTGTCAGACAAAAAATGGCTTTTACTACAACTTATGTTGATCGTACTTAAAAAAAGGTGCTTAACATAATTCTTAGGCAATTTTTCAAAGATAAAAATTTCATAAACAAAATTAAAATTTTGGAAGTAAACATTTTGAGAAAAAAGTATTTTAAGTAAAAAAAATGAAACAATAAATTTTCATAAGTTTGAGTTTGAGAAGCCATAACTTTTTTTTACAATTTTTGTACCTATAATAGTATAGAAGGTATGTACATATATCTATTGTTTTAATTATCGTTCCAAATTCGTCGTTTGAAGGGCTTTAACGGGAAATGTGGTAAAAAGACCCCCCCCCCCCTCCTGCCATACAATTTTTTGTTAGGCGGAACTTCAGGAATCTCCCCTTAAAGGATTATACCGCTTTACTGGGACACCCTGTATTAAAACGCGATTTACCTATAAGTTAACACCAGGAAGGAGTCACCGGAGACCCCATAAAGGATATATATTTTGAATCAGGAACAAATTCTGAATCGATTTAGCCATGTCCGTCTATCTGTCTGTCTGTTGAAAACACGATAGGGTCCAAACGAATCGACCTAGGCGAATGAAATTCAGTGAGAAACCAATATTAGACCACTCGTTGTTCTCATAGTGTCTATGCAAGATTTTCACCTATCTACCCTCGGAAGAAAAAAAAATTGATCGATTTTAACACTTTTACCCAATTTCACAGTGGCAGCTTAATCCTGGGCTTAGCTAAGTGTAGTGATTGAACATAAACTTCGCTTAAGTATTTTTCGTTTTCACAGTCCATATTTAAACTTGGTTTTTTGTTAGGCGGAACTTCAGGAATCTCCCCTTAAAGGATTATACCGCTTTACTGGGACACCCTGTATTAAAACGCGATTTACCTATAAGTTAACACCAGGAAGGAGTCACCGGAGACCCCATAAAGGATATATATTTTGAATCAGGAACAAATTCTGAATCGATTTAGCCATGTCCGTCTATCTGTCTGTCTGTTGAAAACACGATAGGGTCCAAACGAATCGACCTAGGCGAATGAAATTCAGTGAGAAACCAATATTAGACCACTCGTTGTTCTCATAGTGTCTATGCAAGATTTTCACCTATCTACCCTCGGAAGAAAAAAAAATTGATCGATTTTAACACTTTTACCCAATTTCACAGTGGCAGCTTAATCCTGGGCTTAGCTAAGTGTAGTGATTGAACATAAACTTCGCTTAAGTATTTTTCGTTTTCACAGTCCATATTTAAACTTGGTTTAGGCCCTAGTTATAGCTATCATTGAAATGCATCATTGGAACAAATCAGTGGAATGGTGGTTTCATATTTTTGACATGTCGGTTATAGCAATCATTGAAAAATTCCTGTCAGTGGAAGTACCTGTCAGTGACTTTTCAACAAACAAGTCTAGGTTTTGAGGTTAGAGTTGATCATTGAAAGCAAAACTGACAGCTGAGAATATAATGAAAATCGAACACATCAGTGAAACCATTGGGTTCCAAATTAGAGAAACGAGAATCAGCTGTTCATTGAAATCGATTTCGATCAGTGAAAAAATAAAATTGGATTTAAAGAAAAGTTTTAATCAAAATTAAGTAATTTCTTTCGTAAAAAATTCCACAATTGATTAGCTTTATCTTGATACCAACTAAAGCCAATATTGATTGATTATTCGTCTTAAAATCGGGGAACTGAATTTTCAATGATGCATTTCATGAGGGCCTAACTAAACCACTAATTGAGTGCCATTGTGAACCATTTATCATGAGTACACAAACCTCATGACTGTATGCGAATGTGTGTGCCATCTAAAACTACGAGTGAGCGTGAAAGCGAAGCATGTCGTTGTTGTTGCCGTTCAATGCTAGACAGTATTTCCATTTCCACCAACAACGAAGAGATAATTTGACATTTCTCTTGAACAGCATTGCCAAACATAATTATATTGTTGCTTATTTAACTTTTCTCAGAGAACTTTGAGATAAATATTATTTGATTGCACTTGGCAATTAATCTCTGGATTGATAATTAAGCCACGGAAGTCGGTGGCTTAACTTAAGGGACTATTTAAGCGAAGTTTATCGTTAAATCTGCACTGTAAAAACCAAATTTGTGTTAATACTGAGTTTATACTTGGATCGACACTTAAGCTCGCAGTGTGAAATCGGGTATTTGAGATTGAGCTCACAACATGAGATCTAAAACCCGGTCGGTGTATTTCCTTTTTGCATACCATGTTAAAAAAGATCTCAGAAAAGTTAGTAAGCAGTTTGAGCTCATTTTTTTTGCATACGACCGCGGCAAATTGTATGCGCACTTTTCTGTTTGAATGTGTGAAGTTTTGACAGCTACACTCAATTGCGGGTCCGAGTCTAACTGGTACTCCACTGTTCTTAGGAAGTCACGAGAAACAACAAAAACATTAAGCTATTCGCAGCTGTTATTTGTTCACAAATAACTTTTAAAATGTTAATAAATAAGGACCATCATGACTCACGTTCAAAAAATTAATTTCACCAAACTTACTTTATCCAAATCATTACAAAAGAATGGGAGTGAACGAAAACGTCAACAAACTGCCAGCAAAATAATGTGTTACCTAGGAAACCGGAGCAGTGCAATTTCTTGACAGTTTGTTGTATATTAAAATTATCCGCGAGTATTTATTACTTAAAGTTGGCATGCTCGCTAAGAGTCTTACCCAAATTTAAAATTCTTAAATCGCCTATTCATTGATTTGTTGACATTATGCAAACAAGGTCAATACAAAATAAATTCGTTCTGCAACAAGGTGTCGAAATGTTTTTAGTTCCAAAATCTTAGAGTAGCATTCTAAAGCTGTTATTTTATCCAAAGGATTCCAAAAACTTTTGACACACAGGATTGGAGATCCGGTCATAAAAGCTCATAACCGATGCGCCTTTAAGAGACAATCCAATCTGAGAATGAAAAATTCACTCAAACAAACCACTATCACTATCCTCGGACACTGAGTTGGAATTGGAAACCCTTACTAAGTCGGAATTTATACTAACTTTTTTTCTCCAGGTAAGTTTTTCTAATTAAAAGTAAAGGGGTTGAAAATTCTGCGGTCCATCAGTGGACAAAGGATAATTAAGAAAAACTTGCCGGGAAAAACTGTTCGTATAAATCCTGACTAATATTTTAAAAAAAATAAAAATGTATATATATGTATATATAAGTTGAACTTCCAATTGGACTGATGTATGTAACTTCACCAGTGTGGAGAGCAAATATAAGAAAGGTTATTGAGAAGTTGAGATGCAACAGTTTTTTGTATATACACATAATAAAAAACACAGAGATATAAAATAATTAATAAAATAAAACTCAACATTTTAAAATTGTTCATGATAAAAAGGCAACAGCTTGCTTTATACACATAATTTGTTTTCGCTCAGATTAAGTTTTTTGTATTTTTATTGGAAAAATATTAAATGCCGGTTTTATTTGTAAAAATATCATGCAATTGAGTTTAAAAATTATACACACCTGGCCCTCCGCAAAATTTAATAATTAAATTTGCTTTACGCAAAATATTTTAAAAATAAAAATTAGAGAAAGTAAACGTACGATTTGCCTATCCCGCTCTTTCGCGTTCAAAATACCAATGCAGTTATCTACACCAGTAAGTACACCCGAGCTCACTGAACAACCACACTTTTTTTCAATTATTTATTATTTGCTGCACTACACGCAGGGCCTTTTTGTCTTAGGGAATTATTACTTTTACTGCCAAGAATATTTTTTTAGATACTCTTTCGTCTCTTTCCTATGATTTGTTTAATTATTCCTCCTAGTTCGCACAGAATTAAGTGTAAAAGTTGATTGGGTAATTCTGTATTCCCAATTTTAAACTGTTTTGTGAACAAAAAATTAATATTCCCGTTTTCTTATTATTGTGCAATCTATACTTGAATATAAGGATTGCAAAATTAAATAAACTTATTGGAAATAGAATCCACACTGCTGAAAAAAAAACACTCCCGTGGGCTGTCACACGAACACGAAATTATTACTTGATAGTCGACTTCTTTTTACTAAGCATAGAAAATATTTAGCCTTTTCTTTCGTATTATAATATTCCTGGCGGGGATTTTTACCACAGGCGCAGAGATTGCTTTGTTGGTTGGTTGTGAATCGATAGTCTCTTTCTTATAGCTGGTATATTTCCTATTGCTTATTCCCTTGTGCATGTACCATTTTTTTACATTTTGCTGTTGCTCTATATTGTCCAGTGCTCCCAATTGATATTTTGAAGTAGTTGAAAAGTAATACGAAACGTAGTACTCATTCTTGTGATGAAATAGTAGTTCAGAATAACGTATATGGCGAGGTTTTTTGTGAAAAGTTTATAAGTAAAGCCTAGTACGCAAACGAAACTTTCTGGTGCACAGCGAAACGTCTCAGAAAAGCCAGCGGAAAATAATTTGTGTACACAAGTGACATGGATATTTCACAACAACAAGGAATTTGTATTTTGTAATTGAAAGCAATAATAATAGTAATTATAGAATGTTAGAAAGATGTAAAACGAGCACATTAAAAACTATATCATTACAACAACAATAATACATTCCTTTTCTTCTTTTTTATTTATTATTTCTTCTGATGTGAAATTGGATTTTCTTTGTTTGGGTCATATTCCTGATATTGGTGCTCCATTTTTCTCAACATAAAAATTCAATATCGCCCGCTTCGTGAGATTACAAAAAAAAACGAAATGTCAAATTTTCGCAAGCAATTAATGTGCTAGACAATAATGGTGGATTTACATCACCACACCACGCAATTGTGCATGACTTCAGAGAGAGAAATCTGTTTTTCCACAGTCAAGGCTAATGATGTGCAAAGGACCATTCACATGGGAGCGAACGAACGAATTGATGAAATGCGAACAAACCACTTTTTATGCATTTATAAACAGAAAATTGCACATTTTATTATTCCAAGATATTATCCTCTTGGAATAAAGGACCATTCACATGAGAGCGAACGAACGAATTGATGAAATGCGAACAAATCACTTTTTGAGCATTTATGAACAGAAAATTGCACATAATTGCAGGATAATTAAATATCCCATCAAAATGTGTTTAAAAAAAAAAACAAGTTTATAAACAGTTTAAATAACGAAATTTCGAATTCCAAACTTTTTGCCGCGAACGAAAACACCCTTGGCGCGAATTGTCAAAGAATATTCGCAATCCACATCATTTCATTCGCGTTCCACAAACTAGCGAATAAAACATTCGTTCGAACTTAACCTCAAACTAGACATTGCGGGTAGAAACTGATGGCTGAAATTCGCGAACTGCCGCGACCTAGAAAAGTGTTCATGTGAATGAACTGTCAAAACTTGCGATTATTCGTTCGTTCGTCCATGTTGTTCGCTCTCATGTGAATGGTCCTAAGGTTAAGTTCGAACGAATGTTTTATTCGCTAGTTTGTGGAACGCGAACTAAATGATGTGGATTGCGAAATTAATAGTACGTTTACACCGCACCTAAATTCATCATTTCGACTAAATGCAGCATTTCAGGCCAAATGTTCAGCATTTCGCCATATATTTTCCAGCATTTCGAAATGTTGAATTTCATCGCTGCATTTGCAAGTATGTCAAATCGAACAAACCTCATTTTGATGACTTTTGGTAATCAATTTGATACTAGCTGTCATTTGAAATGTTGAAATTTCAGTGAGAACGCAAAATTGGATTTCGAAATTTTGTCTGCTGAAATGTTGAATTTAGGTGCGGTGTAAATATTGCATGGAGTGGTAATGTAAATCCAACATAAATTGTGTGCGAAAAGAGAGTGGAGAATACCAAGCAATCTACTACAATTACCCACTTTTTGCTATCATTTCGCAGCAGCGCGTACTGCAAAACGAAAAGGAGAGCGACATTTTTCGTTCATGATTTCGTTCTGTCACTTGTGTATGCGAGTTTTCGTTTCACAATAGCAGCGTACTGGGCTTAGTGCGAAAAACAAATTGAAAATATTGAAAAATCTAGTTTTGGATAGAAATGGATATCTATATAATTCTTTTTCAACAAAATGCTTATAAAAGGGGACAATTGTAATAATTGTATATAAAAAATTAGTAAGCAATTGAAAATTAGTTTGGAAACTTATGTTTTTGGTTTGATTTATATTTATATTTCCATTTGATATGCATATGCATATTATATGCATTTTATTCAGCTCTTTACATCTCGACGGAACGAACAGTCCCATAGAATCCGTCGCATACGTTGACAGCATACGTTGTTTTCTGCAGCATTTGACAGTTTCTCTCTTTATCTCAATATTTCCACCATTAAAAGTGCTTCCTCTCACGCTATGCCAGCTGTCAACGGATCCGATTGACAGAAAAGTAGAAAGTAAACCTACTTTATCCGTCGTATCCGGCACGTGCGTTGCTTATGGGTCCCTTGTCAGTCAAATACGTTGCCGCAACGGATGCGACGGATTCTCTGGGTCGGGGACTTTATCCGTCGCATCCGGCACGTGCGTTTCTTATGAGTCACCTTCCATAATCTACTGTGTATTCTATCAACTTGTCAGTCGAATACGTTGCCGCAACGGATGCGACGGATTCTATGGGTCGGGGCCTTAACCCCCCTGGTTCTGTTTACGTTGCTCGTTCAGCTACACAAAACTGAAACAGATACAGAAAAACATAGCTGCCGAGTGCCGTCTATTCTGTGCCAAGAAAAAAACGTCCCTCCGTCGATAAATTGGCATTTCTGTCGCTGGCAACAACAGAAACAATCAATATAGACTTATTTAAGTTTTATTGTCAAACAGCCGTTTTTCTGTCGCTAAATTCTTTTTACACGAACCGGTTTTTCACTTTAGTTTCGAGTATGTGTAGGTAAATGGGATGAAAAGTGCAGGGGATAACCGAACATGGATGGACCGCGAATACCCATCCGATTCTTGTGTTCTCTTTCGTTATTTTCAGCATTGCTTTATTCTCAAACCGTACTCGGTCGCGATAGACGTCTGCATTCGCTTGAAAATGCAGCTACTACCGCGAACGACGAATGAGAAAAATAAGGAAACAATTTGACAACCAAGTCACTAAAGTGAAAACAATGAACGTATAAAGTGCCCAAAGTGCACAAAATAGAATTAGGAAGATTCGTAAGACCCATTTTACACGCACCGAGTTTTCACTCACGATACTCCTTAATTCTCTTTTGGGCACTTATGGTGCATTTATACGTTCAGTGTTTTCACTTTAGTGCCTTTATTGTCAAATTGTCTTTGTTTCCTTTTTTTCTCATTCGCCGTTCGCGGTGGTAGCTGCATTTTCGAAGCGCAGACCGCACACAGTTCGAAAATAGAGCAAATGCAGACGTCTATCGCGGCTGAGTACGGTTTGAGAATAAAGCAACGCTGAAAATAACGAAAGAGAGCGAAAGAGAACACAAGAATCGGATGGGAATTCGCGGCCCATCCGTGTTCGGCTATCCGCTGCACTTTTCATCCCCTTCACCAACACATTCTCGACACTAAAGTGAAAAACCGGTGCATGTAAAAGTGGTCTAAGTGAAAAACCGGTGCGTGTAAAAGGGGTCTATTTCTTCATATTTCTGTTCTTTGTCACTTGCTGCCTTTACGCGATGAGACCCCTGAAAAGAAGAGAATTTTGCTTCTGGATTTGAATTCAGAATCGAAACCAGAAGCACCAATACATTCATACACTATTGCCGTCAAAATCGTTGAATGGACATTTTTTGTGTCGCATTTGATAGTTTTGCATTTTAAATCAGATAAAAGTAATTAATTCGAAATATAATATTAAAATGGATATTCCGATGGATTTTTGTAATTCAATTTTATCTTTTGAGAGTATGACAGATTGAAAGTTCTGTTTGGTTTAGGTTTAACATAGGGACACGAACTCAGAGCAGAATGCAAGTCTACTCGTTTTTGCTTATAATAATTGTTATTTTTAAGAAGAAATTTGTTCAAAATTGTGAAAAATTCATAAAGAAATAATACGTATATTCACTTTTCTTGTAGTGTAATATTTTTTTTGAGATTTTTGTGAAAGGATTGTCTAATGCATTAAATATACATGCCTTCCCATGAAAGTCTTTTCAGGCGAGTCAGGTCGATTTTTAGTTTGGAAAATATGGGTATATGGTGGATTTACATTTCCACGCCACGCAATTTTGCATGACTTCAGAGAGAGAGAGAGAGATCCGTTTCCTACAGTCAAAGCTAATGATCTGTAAGAGTGAGACCACAAATCCCCATAAAAAAAGTTATGTTGGCCTAAATTCAACTGTTAGGCTTGTGGTCTCACTCTTACACATCATTATCCTTGACTGTGGAAAAACGGATCTTTCTCTCTGAAGTCATGAAAAATTGCGTGGTGTGGTGATGTAAATCCACCAAAAATAACACCGAAATCCGTTCGCTTAAAATTGTGAATTGATTACTTTGTGGAATACTTGAAAAACGATTTAAATGAGCAAGAAAGTGCAGAAATAACAAAAAATGCTTTTGCATAACATATGGGTGTATGCTTTCCATCTATTATCCTGTATTACTAAATGGCCCGCATTTATCTGACATATTTTTTTAACAAAAATGTAATTAAGTTATATCTATATACAGAACTGTATGGAAATCATGAACGAAAAATGTCGCTGACAGGACGCTATTAAATAAAGAAAATTAAATTGTTTTGAACAAATTAGTTTTTATTTCTTAAATGTATTGTTATTACGTCGTCATTCCAGTAGCAGTTATTGACAATGGGATTAGAGGGGGGATGAGCAGAGATCCTAGTTCGAGTTGGGTTGTGTGTAGGGGGAATTATTTCGGCTGGTCGGCGGTATTTGTATACTGAATACTTATTGCAATAGCTGGGCGTTTGGTTGGCCAGGACTTCGGACATAATTGTTTTCTTGTTGATGACTAAGCTGCGATCCTCGCATTTGCCATGGCTCGTCGATTTAAGGTTCATTATACCGGCGATTCTAAGATGGTGAGAAAGAAAAGAAAATTGTGAGACATAAGAAAATTCAGCAAATTCGAATTTTGTCATATCAGTGTGGAAGGGCAAAAAGACTTTCCGATGTTTATACATATCAAGGACCATGTGGCGAAAACTACTAGTGCTATAAGCCTGGCGGTACAGCATTGCAATTGCTAGACGAGGAAGAGTCTAGAGGCAAGAGGCAATGTAAGATTGCCATATGGTCCGTATTTTCCGTATGGTGGAAATATTTTCTGTCCAATTTATCGGTGCTGCTACCCAATCAGATCGGTTAACCTTTACGTAAAAAAAAAAAAAAAAAAAAAACAGTCTTGTAATGTCAAGTAGTTGTTTCATCAATTTGATTTGCTTACCCAGACGGATCTTCACGGCCTTGCGTTTGTGAGCCCAATCCACCTCCGGACCAACCCATCATCTTCATAATTTTATACCCAACGTTCGATTCGTTAATGTCTATGGAATCAGCGTCTGGGTTCGCAACAACAATTATACGCATTGTCGTCCCGTTGTCACACGCACCCAAAAGTGCGTGTATATTGTTGTTGCGACTAATGCGAGAAACAGATTGGCACAGCAACAGCAACAGCAACTTTGACAGCCACAGCGCACTTTTTAGAGCCCCTGCTTTTTAATGGCTGAAGTTACATTACCACAGCAATATCGACGTTAGAGCTAAGACCCCTTTTACACGCACCATTTTTTCACTTACGAATCTTTTTAATTCTCTTTTGGGCACTTATGGTGCATTTATACGTTCAGTGTTTTCACTTTAGTGCCTTGATTGTCAAATTGTCTTTGTTTCCTCTTTTTCTCATTCGTCGTTCGCGGCTGCATTTTCGAAGCGCAGACCGCACACAGTTCGAAAATAGATCAAATGCAGACGTCTATCGCGACCGAGTACGGTTTGAAAATAAAGCAATAAATTTAAACAGTACGCTTTTAGTAGGTCCTCCAATCCAACGTGACTTAATCGGCGTACAGAAGTTTTCCCATACATATTGCAGTTTTCAAAACGAGTTGTTTGAGGTCGTTTTCCATGAAAACGCCACGAAAACGAGTACGATCGTTGGGTTGTTGAAGCAGACACACCTTTTGCAACATTCAGCGAGCTCAGCAAAACTGCAGACATGATAGCGCTCTCTCTCAGTGCTGTCGTTTCTTCTAGTTTTTTGTGTACAAATGTGGAATCTCTTGTTATCTTTGCACCATAAAGAGCAAATTATTCAGTTTTTTCTAAAATTTTAGAACGGCAGCACTACCCTGCCACAACTAAATGGTATTTTCAGATGTTTTGATTCTGATTGTTGCTTATGTTAATTATTTTATGCATTTAACCATAAGTTAACGATTATCAAGTAGCTTAAATAATTTTGTTTGTATATTATGTCAATACGATCGAAGTTTAGTAACTAAAATAAAAGTCTAGTCGCCACAAAAATTTCATAGCTAGTTTCACAGCTAATTGAAACGTCAAACGAAAACGAGTTGGTGATCGGTGTGAATGCATCCACGAGTTTTCTAAACTTTTTTGACGAAAACTCGGTTTTCGGCTTGGTGTGAATAAGGTATTATACACATTATCCTTTTCCGTATTTTCCGTATTTCTTCTCTGTGAGGTCGGATCGGAACGGAACTATATGAGTGGACATGTACATGTTTATATGCAGTTTACGGAAAGATAGGAAATGTTTCCGTCAGAGGACATAGTTCCTGGAACTATACATTTCCGGAACGACCCACCTCTAATATGAAGAGATAGAACTGCATGGGTTTTCAGATGCGTCATCGGTAGCCTACGCAGCCGTTGTATACGCACGCAGCAAAGTCGCTGAAGGAGTGTATAAAGTCATCATTATTGCAGCTAAAACCAAAGGCAGCCCCGTTAAAACCAGTGTCCATTCCTCGATTGGAATTTGACTCGGTTGATAAATCTTGTCAAATCATCGATATCAACCAAGATCTCAAAAATATACGCATGGTGTGATTCGGAGATTGTTTTGCATTGGCTGTCTTCGCCGCCTCGCCGCTGGACAACCTTTGTCGCCAACCGCACAGCTGCCATCCTCGAAATTATTCCACGACACTCTTGGAATTACATTGCATCGGAATCCAATCCAGCAGATTGCGCTTCGCGGGGTGTACTGCCATCCAACCTTTTTAGCCATGATCTGTGCTGTCGAAAGGTGATCTTGGCTGTCGAAAGGTGATGAACATTGGTCAAAATCTAAAGTCGCGTCGTGTAATCCACAACTCAAAGACATTGAGGAAAAGCAATCTTCTCTCCAAGTTCTAGTTACTTCATCCTACATCAACATCATTCTGACAATTATAGACAAAATCTCCTCTTGGTATCGAATGCAAAGAATAGTCGCATATTCTCTTCGGTATCTATATAACAGTCGCGCCCAAAAACTCGACCGACGAACCTCGTGTCTAAGCCTAAGTGAGATTTAAAAGACAAAAACCCTAATTTTAAAAACAATACAACAAATATCATTCAGTTCGGACATTCGTTCCCTAATACGCCATCACCAATTACCGCTTAAATCAAAGCTTATCCGATACTCCCCCTTTATCGACAGTGAGGGACTGCTTCGTGTTGGAGGAAGAATCAAAAATGCACCAGTTTCTTTTAATCTTAAGCATCCTATTCTTCTTTCTAACAATAACAAACTTTCTTCTCTCATTGTAACAGATATACACACTAGTCATTTGCATCCAAGAGTAAGTGAAATGTTTGCTATAGTTCGACAGCGATACTGGATATTAGGTAGTCGCAACCTCATCCGAAACATCGTACATAAATGCAAGGTTTGTTTTATGCAACGTAAGATGACCAGCCAGCACACTGGGTGTGACTACCCTGAGCCGGTAACCATAAAGCTTACTCGCGGTCGCAACTCCAAGCTTTCAAAAGTCTACATAGCACTATTTGTGTGTATGTCTCTATCAAGGCCATTCATCTTGAGGTAGTGAGTGATCTCACCACTTTTTTTTGGCGGCCTTACGCAGATTTGTTTCTCGTTGGGGCATGTGTTCTAACATCTACAGCGATAATGGAACCAACTTCCAAGGCGCTCGTCGTTGCTTGACTGAGATGCATAAGTTGCTTATGTCCGAGGCCCACAATGACGACATAACTGCATCCCTCGCCAAGAACACCATTGCTCTTCTCGGTAAAATCGAGGCCATGGCAGCCGGTGCAGATGCACTTGTACGAGTGGCTACAGTCAAGACGAGCCATATGGAACTTTCTTTCGTCCTATAAACAAGCTTGCTGTACTCCCGTGTTCCTGAAAATCGTTCCCGTGTATGTTTTGTAATAATTCATTATTTTTTGTTATTTGTATTTAATTTGGAACTAGTTTCTTTATTTCAATTTTGCTCCCTAATGTTTAATTGTAAATTTTTGTAAATTGTAATTTTTTTTGTTATTTACCTTTGTATAAAATTTAATTTGCCTCACTGTATAAATTCATCCGTTCGAAGTTGCATCGCAACAACAATTATACGCATTGTCTTCCCGTTGTCACACGCACCCAAAAGTGCTTGTATATTGTTATTGCGACTAACGTTTGCTTCGATGCTGCTGATGTTGAATTATGAGAAACTCGTCCACTTGGATTTTGGTCTCAGAACAGCAGCCTTTACATATATCGTCATCTTTGAGATTTAGTTTCATTGTATGGTTTCTTAGGAAGTTATGACCCGTTAGACCCCCTACCAATTTAGACAGCGATGACAAAAGTTTGATGGTTCGGCCGCTGTCATAGTTTGGCCAAAGCTTCCATGATACTTCGCAGGTAGTTAGTCCCTTCCACCTGTTGTTGGTTTTCATGCGAATCGTATTCTCTACTTGCTCTCTAAGACTACAGAGTGGTGGCTTGATCGACTGTAGTGCTCGATCATGATCTATTGCAAACCCAGTTCGTCGGCCCTCTAATTGCCGGCTTTATCACAGTGTCCAGGGACCCAGCAGAGGACTGTGGTGTGCTGCGAGCGAAGAACCTTAAGAACCTTCAGTAGCAGAAACTGCTTTAATAGCCGCCTGGGGCCTGGCTGTCAATGAAAATGGTAGGTGTATCGGAAATTGGCAAATTTTCTGAACTTTTTTCAACAAATATCAAAAAATTGTTCAAGTTACCACAAATACAGATAGTCTTAGGTATTGGCCGTAGAGTGCTCCTGTGAAGATTGGTTCAAAGGGGCGTGGCACCTCCCTTACCAAAAAAACATTCAAAATCTTATATCTCGAAAACCACCTAATCGATTGAACTCAAACTTATAGATAATCATACGTATTGTCCCTAGACTGCTCCTGTGAAGATTGGTCAAAGTTGGACAAAGGGGCGTGGCACCTCCTTTACAAAAAAAAACATTCAAATTCTTATATCTCGAAAACCACCGAATCGATTGAGCTCAAACATACGGATAATCTTAGGTATTGGCCGTAGAATGCTCCTGTGGAGATCGGTCAAATTCTGACAAAGGGGCGTGGCAACGTTCATACAAAAAAATATTCAAATCTGATATCTCAAAAACCACCAAATTGATTGAGCTCAAACTTACAGATAATCTTAGAGGCCGTAGAGTGCTCCTGTGAAGATTGGTCAAAATTTGACAAAGGGGCGTGACACCATGATCCATGACACTAATTCATAGAAAATAAAGGAATTTTTGGAGTTTGGCAAAAGCAAACCATTGTATTGTCTTCGACTTTGCCAAGCAGCAATCCCATGACTTCCAATGTTCCACCCGAACGGGCATTCATAACAATTTTTAATAAAGACAGTGCTGAGATTTTGATACATCTTTAAAAACGTGCGGATCCTTTTCCAATGGTTTGGCATCCAGAACTTGTCGCTGTTGATCGGCATCATCATCATTATCCAATTTCACATTAGAAGAAATAATAAATGCGGATGAGGAATATATTATTGTTGTTCTAATGTTCTCGTTTTACATCTTTATAAAATTCTAAAATTTTAATTATAATTGCTTTCAATTACAAAATACAAATTCCTCGTTGTTGTGAAATATCCATGTCACTTGTGTAGCAGCTGATGGAATTCTCCACAATTTATTTTCCGCTGGCTTTTCGCAGACGTTTCGCTGTGAAATTGGAAAATTTCGTTTCACAACAGCAGCGTACTAGGGTTAAACATTCGAATAATTGACTTCGTTCACAAAAAATCTCCAAAATTAACGACCGCACTACATTAGAGAAACATCATTTACTCACTGTTTCGCCTCGCAGATCCGATAAAATTTTTTAATCAATGGCAGTATTGACACGGTAAGACGAGTCCTTCGGACGGTTGGACATCTCATCTAAAAATATAAAAATTAAAACAAAACCGCCTCTTACCAGTCGTAAGGTTTATGCTCGGAATCTCCTATTTTGGCCAATGGTCAGGGCCACAGATACCTTCCCATGAAACATGAAACTCGTGTCGGGTGAGACAGGTCGATTTTATGTGAGTAGAAGACAAGTGTGGCATTGGTCAATGTGAATTGGAGTTTCTGCCATCAAGAATGTACGCGAACAACTACAAAGGCTTACTGCAGAAGGCTTTCCCTTACTACGATAATGAATTTGGACACGTGCAAAGGACTTTCCAGCAGGATAACACCCCCATTTACACCGCACGCGTAGTAAAAGAGTGATCCGTGACCAAAACGTGTGTGTATTCGAGTAATATAATTGAGAATGTTTGGCGATGGTTTTTACCGAAAGTATACAAGTCCATTAGACAATTTTCAGATTTGGACAGATTTGGCAGTAATCAATTGAGCAATATTTCCTTGAGCTACCTATTACCTCTGTATGATTTACTTCGAAATCGTATACATTTTATTTCCCACAAAGGGAGGTAAAGGCTATAAAATTAATTTAAACTGAAATTTGCAACGTTTTGTTATTGATCCTTGTTACCAGTTATTGTCCCTATACAAATGCGGCAAAGGAAAACGCATTTTCTTAAACTTCATTTAAAACCATTATTGTTTAAAAATAACGGAAAGGTTTTAGTGCTTAATTTGGTTTTCCCTTTAATACAAAATTGAAATCTTAAAATTAAAAAAATGTATTATATCTACACAAATCTTATGTTGTTTTATTGAAAACCCGCAAAAGAAAAACAAGATCTCTTGTCCCTATTCAAGTGCATGGGAGTATATTTCAAAACATTGTTCGTTACATAAGTATTTGCTTATTATGCAATCAGCGACAAAAGAAAATTTATGATATACCAATAATAAAAGTATAATTTGTGGTGATTTGCAAGTTTATTATCACTCTCCAAGTTGCACACGCTCTTCCTTACCCAATTTAAATGATAATTCCATAGCCTTTAACAATTTAAAACCTTGTTGGAATAATAATTGTTTTAGGATAAAGTGTGTTGAAAAATTTAAATACTTATTTATAGTTTTAGACAAAAAGCTAATGAAACAAAAACATGCAATACGCGAATTTTATTCAGAGTAGATCGTAGAACTCCAAGTTTTATTTATTCAGGAGCCTTAAATTTCTTCCGTTACGGCATCTGTACTGCTACAAAGTCTTCCTACAATTTATAAAGCACACTTTGAACGATTTCACTATGCCATCGCACCCGGTTTATTTTATTCACTTCCAGGGGCCTGTACCACAAAACTACAAGTATTGTACAACAGGCGAATTTTAACAATTAACAAAGGCTTTCTGGTACAAAACCAGTTTTTAATTGTTAAAATTCGCCTGTTGTACAATACTTGTAGTTTTGTGGTACAGGCCCCAGATAGGTACTATTAGATGTTAGAGGGACAAAAATTTATTTTTAAAAAGTATCAAAAATGGTTATTGTCTTTTGATTATTCAGCCATAAATAGTTTCTTTTACAAATGAATATTGATCATTGATTGTTTAAATATACTTTGTCTTTTAAAATAATTGAATTTAATTTTTTTATAGCCATTATTTCTTTTGTAATTTCCACCAACAATTTTTATTAAATGATTAACGTAGATTGCTTGATACAGTCGCCTCTTGTCACTCGGACAGAAGATTGTACGTAACTATTTCATACTTATTAATAAATGAATTTATAAAATCCAAGAATTATTGTGAATTCCATTTTGTATGAAATAAAGCATTTAAAAAAATACATTTTATTTTAAATTAAATCAGATTGTATTTGATACTAATAACCTATTCACACCGCACTGAAAACTGAGTTTTCTACAAAAAGTTTACGAAAACTCGCAAAAGCATTCACACCAAACACCAACTAGTTTTCGATTGACGTTTCAATTAGCTGTGAAACTAGCTATGAAATGTTTGTGGCGCTAGACTTTTATTTTAGTAACTAAAATTCGCTCGTATTGACATAATAAACAAACAAAATTAAATAAGCTTCTTGATAATCATTAATTTATGGTTAAATGCATAAAATCAATAACATAAGCAACAATAAAAATCAAAACATCTGAAAATACCATTTAGTTGCGCCAGGTAGTGCTGCCGTTCTAAAATGCTCGAAAAACTGAATAATTTGCTCTTTATGATGCAAAGATAACAAGAGATTCCACATTTGTAAACAAAAAAACTAGTAGAAACAACAGCACTGAGTGAGAGCTATTCTGTCAACAGTTTTGCTGAACTCCCTGAATGTTGCAAAAGGTGTGTCTGCTTCAACAACCCACG
Source organism: Cheilosia scutellata (assembly GCA_955612985.1). NCBI lineage: Eukaryota > Metazoa > Arthropoda > Insecta > Diptera > Syrphidae > Cheilosia > Cheilosia scutellata. Next base: position 9,711,272 of record OY015315.1, on the reverse strand, counting down.
GAAAACGACTTCAAACAACTCGTTTTGAAAACTGCAATAATGGGAAAACTTCTGTTTTCAATAAAGCTTTCGAGTGTTTTCGCGAAAACCGAGTTTCCGAATCGGTGTGAATAGAGTATTAAGTGGCCATCGATGACATTTAAATGCCTTGGGAAATTATACGCTCCACAAGATTTGCAAACAGCTAGATATATACATATGTTTAGTTTTCATAAAATTGTTACCAACGATGCGCCCATTCTTGCTCAACGACTTTGTAAATAAATGATACGATTTTGTGCAAGTCACCAACCCGAAGGCATTAAGGAAATTTCATTACACCCACAAAAAACACTTGATACTACGGACTTCATGCTGCAGGAGGTATATTTTTTCAATGGCCTTGAAAGCTAGTCGCATGAATGGGAGACCGCTACGGGACCATTTGAAACTATATTTGACATACCTAAATTTGAAGAGAATGACATGGAGCATAATTGGTTTCATCAAATCGGCTCGCCCCTTTCCAAAGAGCTGGAGTTATTCGAGGTACTAAATCCTAAGTTCGGTGAAGTTCTCTGTTGAAATAATTCAGTCTGACTTCAGCTTTGGAGCTACATGAGCATCGTTTTCTGCATTTTCGAGGTTTTATGCGAAATATTCATACAAAAATGGGCTTATAGCACTCAATCTTTCAGGCAATTCCACAGAAAATATACCTTAATAATGTTGTATTCCGTATACACTTATTTTTTTAGCAAACAAATTGGGGCGCTTTTAATAGGAAGCCCTTTATTCAGCTTGTTGTACACTTATGGTAAATTTACATGGTCACATACCTCTATCACGTAAGCTGAGTGAGATGCACAAGACTAGATAATATTGGGCGACCGCATTGTTAACGTGAATCGAATTCTGTAATCGGCATGTTGATATTTTAATAGCGGACTACGCAATTCTGAGTTTCTACAAGATAAAATGGATTTCTGAAAAGGACAAGAATTTGCTTATTTCGTTGAAATTACGTCATATTAATATTGGTTGGTAGAATTTACTTAAACTTGTTACTACACTCATATGATATGTTCTAAATCAATGATGTAAATATTTATAGTTAATTGTAAAAGGTTTGTTTGCAAATGTTTGCTTTCTTCCATTTTGTACATCTATAATTATGGGTAGGATGTCCAAGACAATTTAAGTGGCTGATGCACGATCTCATTCTTACGCCTTTATTATTAATGGCTGCAGAACAATGCATAAATATTTCTCCCTTTCATCTCGTGCAATATATTGTGTGGTTAACCATGTAAATGTTCCATTACAGTTAGTGTATGATATTTTGGACGGATGAATTGTAAGGCCCAATTTACAGGATTATAGAAAGCTTAATGGTATTAACACATTCATAGAACTCATATGATTTCTCAAATGAAAAAGCATATGACTTTTTTGACATTAGAACTGCGGCTATTCCATTTGAAAAATTGTATGGATTTTTGTTTGTACCTATCTAATCTATGTCTTACTGACTTACTTACTAAATAGTTATTTAATTTTCAATACAATAAACATTAAAAAAAAGTAAAGGCTATTATCTTGTAAAATGGCGTTATGTCATTCCCTTATGGCTACCGATTGTCTAAAGCAATTGTGACTCGTAAGTGCTATAAATGACTCTATCTGCTTGTTGTGTATTTCACTATTAAGTAGAGAAATATTATAATGCATTAAATGTACAGCTAATTATTTGTCTCAGTTCATCTAAAGAAAACGTATCTTACTAGTTTGCCAATGATTGTTATCAGAATTAGAATAAACTAATTATCAGTACAATAGATATATATTGCCTTACCACTTTTAGATCGGTACACGTGTTTGTTTTTTTAATTACTATTTTACAGTTTTTGCTTTATTGTTTTATTTTGTTTGATAAAAAAATATTCGTGCTATTTGTTTACACATTTTTGTGATTAATCTCAAATTTTATTAATCTGAATCACTTCTTATTTAACTAAAAAGTGTTTAGAAATATGAACTCAAACGCTCTATCTACGGACATCCGCATTCATCAACTACCATCTTTGGGAGATCCCTTTTTATAATTCCATCATCACCATAGTAAATCAGTGACATACTGGAAAATTTTACGGGAGCGCAACATGGCTGCATTCCATTCAGTAGACCCATTTTTCGATATTCCTCAATAAAATGCGCATGGAATGTTTGAAATGTGTCTGGTGTCCTAAAGGGTCCTGTGCAATCGCCACGACAGTAATTAGCAAAATATCCGCGTGGAGCAATGATCCAATCGTCCCAGCCAAGCGCTTTAAAACTTACATAAAAAGATTCTTTGCAACACTGTCCATGCATTGCTCCAGAGCAATCGACAGCACGACGTCTCACTCTACGCGAACGATTAGGTTGTGTATGCAATACTAGAAATGGTCGGTTTGGATTCAACCGGTCTTCAATTTCGTAATCACCACCAACTTCGTAAGAAATGCCCTCCATTTCTTCTTCACTTGTGTTGTTGGTTCTCAGTTTTTTTATTTCTCGATACGTTCTTTTCGATATCCACAATGATGGCGAATTGGCACCTCTACTTTGTTGTGCTAGATTAGCTTGTTCTTGCATTTCCGATACATTTAAAGCACTTGATGTGTGTATATCTTGCAATGGACTTGATAAATGTTTCCGTCTATATCTATGGTGATTATATTGAGTATAATGATAATAATATCGGTTTTTAACCACATCTTTCGACTTAATGGCGTTAATACTGTGCTTATTAAAGCTTGCACTTTCCTCCATTTCAGACGGATATGCACGATGAAGTCCAGTAACTGATGGTAATAGTATAGAATGATGAAAATGTCTGTCAAATAAGTGGAGAATATATCGATTTCCACACCCAGTGCAATCTATTAGTAGACGTAATTTATCTTTCTGATGTTTGCTATACCATAATTGAACAGTTTCTGTAATATCGAGCTTTTGCCATCCCAGCACTTTGTGGTCGACGGATAAAGATGTGCATAGTGTTGCCACTTGATCAAAGCCCTGTTATTATGTTTTAAATACATTTATTTGCTCTTAGAAAATGCATGCCTTTGAAAATTGAATGCAATTGAATGCAAGTTAAAAATTAGTGCGCGACTTACCTTACTAGAGAAATCGTTTCCAATTAATTGAAATATCCAAATCTTCAGATTAGGACCTCTTGGAAGTGTTAGTTTGTGGCGATGAAGATGAACATTCTGCAATTGCCCGAGTGCAATACTTGATCGTTTCGAAACCTTTTCTATTCTTATGTGGATTTCGGCATTGCGAATCTGAAGCTTTTGTTTTGGAATTTTATTCGAAGGTGGACTAAATTCAACTAATCGATGTTTCCTGTAAATTTTACCTGTAAAAATGAAGAAGTTAATTTATTAATATGTAATGCAATCTTATAAACTTAATTTTATTATTCATAACTGACTGCGTCATATTATAGGAACTACCGTGTTTTAGGTAGGTATATGACTTAAAGTTAATGCGCTTATTACGGATAACAATTTAACTTAGTTATGTTATGTCTTCATAATAACTCTACTTCGAAATCAGTTGTTAAACGTCAAATTTTATGAGCTATGCTTTTTGAAACTGAAACGAAATTAGGCAAAATATTTCTAACTAAAAACCAATCAGGATTTGGTATGTATGACAAAATATTACCAGGAACGCGGTTCAATCTCATCATACCTACTTCTTCTCATCATGTAGGTGCTGTGTTCACACATAATATTTTTTTTCTACTAATTAACGAGCTAGATATCTTTCTTTCATTTAGTCCTCTAGTAAAAAGGCACACACACTTTTTTTAATACCTAAATAAAAAATAAATAGTTAGCGCAACAGGCGTGTAAACACACAAGACCTAGCTTCTCGAAACCATTCGTTTGTGTGATTTTCTATTTTTGGGACGAATGGAAGGGACCTACAATTTTATGCCGAGTCCAAACGGCTGAATTGTGAAGCTTTTTCAGGACGGTTATACTCTCGGATGTTTGTAAGACGTTCGCGCGTGCAAGCGAAACTGAAATATCGTCGGCACAAAAGTGCATACATATGTAGGTATAACACAAAAAAATATCCGCAAAACACAAAAGCAATAACAACTCCAAATAAAAAACACACAATTAATAAGTAATAATAACAAATTAAAAAAAAAAGAAAAGCATAATAAATAACAATCAAACCAATAGTGTCCAGTGATAACAGTGGAAGAGCACCTTAAACAACTTAGGGTGCGAAACTGGAGGCAGCTGGCCAAAGATCGTGCTGGCTGGAGACGCTTATTGGTTGAGGCCCACGTCCACCCTGGACTATAGCGCCAGCTTAAGGCAAATGTAAGTAAATAATACACTTTTGTTTCATTTATAGAGGTCCAAGCATTGACTGTTCATCTACTTTTAATTTTAACGAGTTTGATGAACTGTCTAACTATATTAGGAATTGTTTCCCAGTATCCTCATACTGAAATTGTAATTGCGGGCGATTTCAATATACACAATTCCGATTGGTTTCGCCATTCTGGACAGACGATACCGGAAGGAAGGTATGTTGGTATTTTTGCTGAGATTAACACTTTAACTCAGCTTGTAAACGATCTTACACGGACTCCGGATGCTGAAGATCATGTCGCTAACACTTTGGACATTTTCCTCACTTCTCACTTAGATAAATAATCTAACGTCGTAACGTCACCTAGGTTGGACGGACCACTGTGTTAGTTCAGCTAAATTCTCATACCTACACTAACTACGCATTTAAAGAAGAAGCTAAAAAAACCGGCCAAGTGCAAGTGTCACTCGCGCACCGAAGGTTCCGTACGTTAGTTCATAATAATATGCATGCATAGTTAAGGTATTGTTACCTAACGTGCGTCGGTCGTCGTCACTCGACAGTTTCGACCTATGCCTACTTGGATCTTCGAAAACTAACTATGTAGTACCTATATATATATACATACCTTTACTGACCTACCCCCTAAAAATGCGAGCAAGATATTTCATTGCAAAATCATCGGCCCCAGCCCCACCCAACTCGTATCTAATAATACAAATTTACAGAGCAAATGTGCAACAAAAATACATACACGAACACGATACAGCGAATATGAAACAATGCGATGATCGTGGGGAGAGAGCACAACCCTCCATCCTCCATGACCATGAGTCATGACCATCGACCGAGATGCACAACAAAAAATATTCACCATGCTCTCCCATCAAACCTCACAAAAGGCATTTCTCCTCATATCCAACACGAAATCTCCCCATGCAATCCAATCACACAAGCCACACCCTTTTCGGAGTAATTCTCAAGGTTTGGTTGCGCGTGCCACAGAGAGAGTGTCCCTATTCATTAATGCATATATATACTCTGTTTCATTCTACCCAACTGGTCACACTGGTTCTGCTGTGGCGATGGGGTAGGTTTTTTCGTAAAGGCGGTAAACTCGGGTGCTTATCCAGTTCTGCCAGTGTTTTGTCATAAGAATTCCCACGCAAGTGCCAACAAAATCCCTTTTTTTCCCTCGCCTGGCTCAAAAAAGTACCTCAGATTTTCCCACGCATATTTTACAAAGGAAAACAAAAAAAAATTACGAAACAAACAAAAACTGCCTCAATAACTATGGGGAAACCTTAGTGTATTCCACTATGTCTATTTCAACACCCTTCAAAGGCTTATGGCCAGCTTCAAAGGTTCCGGAAAAATTTTCGGATAATATTATGTGACACAGAACGCTATCCGACAGGTAAAGGAGTATCAGTGTGGCAATAAAATCCCTGTGATACTTGTTTCTAAGATTCTTGTCTGTCAATTATTTATTTACAACTTGTTTGTCATAGTGTTTATGTATAGCATTGACACATTGAGTTAAACCTTTTACAAATAAGTTTAACACTTTTGCAGATAGGTTTAGCCTATTTACAAATAGGTTTAACCTATTTACAAATAGGTTTAGCCTATTTACAAATAGGTTTAGCCTATTTACAAATAGGTTTAGCCTATTTACAAATAGGTTTAACACTTTAACATTTCAATTTAACCTTTTCACATTTCTAGTTAACCAAATAACATTTCAATTTAACCCTTTTTCAATTCAATTTAAACCGCGTTCGTCGAGACTCTGTTATTATATATAAAATAGAATAATGATTTGACACACAAGTACCTACTCATTATTACAATATTTTTTTATTTCAAAGTAGGTATATTATATATTTCATATATTTTATATACAGGGTGTCCCAGTTAAGAAGTATAATCCTTTAAGGGGTGATTCCTGGAGTTCTGCCGAACAAAAAATTGTATGGCAGGGGGGGCTATTTTCATCGTATTTCCCGTTATAGCCCATCAAAGTAGGTGACCTCTAATTTGGAGGTATTACGACTAAAAACGCTATAACTTCTAAAATATTATAGCTACAAAAATAGTTTTGTACATTTTGAAAAGACAATTTAGTAGCGCATACAAGTCTAAAGCACTTCGGTTACATCTGAGCAGCTATAAAAAAGTTATGGCTCCTTAAACTCGAAATTTTGAAAATTTTTGTTACAATTTTTAACTTAAAA